>CM021102.1:243530869-243552149 GCA_007115665.2 Sequoiadendron giganteum
TCCATCAAGATCGGATTTCTCTTAATGTTCGTCGCCATGTTGAATTCCCAAATTTTGGTTTGACCTATCTTGACTGCATTAATTTTGAGATTTCTGTGGTGGGTATTAAGTTGACTTTTGGAAGTTTTATGTCATTTAAGTTTTATCATTTGCTTCTTTTTGATTTGGAGTGCTTGGTCCTAGGTGCTGTTGCTGGATTTTGTGATTGGGATTGTGGCCGATTGTTGCATTTGGGTTTCCTAGTGGCCATTTGCACTTAGCTTGGATTTTGGGATTCTTGCTATCTTCTCTTGTTTTGATCTTCTCGGTCCTCATGGTATGTACATGTTGCTTTATCTCTTTTGATGATTGAAATGAATTACTTTATGCTTTGTGCGTACATGCTATGAGTTAGAATGTTGGTATGGTCGGGTTTTGCATTTGGTTCTTGGGTTTCTGGTTTTCGTTTGGTTCCCTTTCATACAGTTCACATTGCCATGATTTTTCTTGTTGAATGCGCGTGCTTCTTTGATGTTTTGGGTATGCTTGGGGTTTGAGTTCCTTCCTTTTTTGGCGTTATGTATTTCCAAGTTGGGGTTTTTCCCATTTTGTTCAAATGCCAATTCTAAGTGAGTCTCCAAGCTTGCCCTTTGATTTCATCATGAGGTGGCTTGCTTGTGTGGGTCGAGACGAGATTTCGATAAACCCTTTCTAACAAAAGAGTTGAGCCCAAGCTTATCTTGCATGTTCATGGCATAATTTAGGGTTCTATGCCTAGGGCATCACCATTCCTTCTCAATTTACCTTAGGGTGAGTTTCAATGTCAAGGATGATCTGTAGGAAGTTCAAATCGAGCTAGTTCCAAGTTTCAGTTCCTCAAATTTGTGATCGTTAGATCAATTTGAGTGAAGGTCGAGAGAAAATATGGATATTCTAGTTTTCAGAGTCTTCACAAAATTCCTTTTCTGCCGGAATTCCTTGACTTCCCGTCTTCTCTTTGTTTTCCCAAAGTGTACATTGATCCAAATTTCTCCCTACCTCATGAATTTCATTTACCTTCGAATTTTCCCGCTTTGTCCATCGCCTTGTCATTTTCCTAAAGCTAGACTTAAATTGTGGAAACTACATTAGCTTCGCTAAAATCCGTGCCTTCGGGTTTTTTCTGAAAGTTCTCGGTACCTTCATTTTCCCCGAGTTTTTGAATTATTTCTATTCTTGCGAATTTTTGACCCCCATGGATTTTCCTGAGATTTGATTGAAAATGGAGAATTGAGGAAATGTATGAAGTTTACTTAATGATTATGCATTTGATGATCGAATTTGAATTATTTGGAGATGTTTTGTCCTATTTATTTGTGATTATTAGTCGATTAAATGATTGTTGGATGCTTGTGTGGTTGTTTTGCTGGAATCTACCTAGCTGGGAATTTCCCAAAATTCCTCTCTGGCCTAGATTCCGTGGAAGGGTTGAAAACCCAAACTTTGGGATGTCTAATTTTTATGAGGTTTTGAGCATTTTAAGCTTATCATGGAGCTTGTATTTAAAGATAAACTTATCTCTGTGGGTGATTAATTTGTGTTCCATGTGATCTTTACTATGATTTTTTGGCGAATGCGGGATGAATCAGGTAAGGCAATGACAAGTGGAACCAAGAGAAAGGTAGTGGATCTAGGTGTAGAGGGGTCTTCCATTTCTGAGGTATAACTGATCAAGATGGATATCAAGAGAAGAATTCTAGAGCAAGCTTACTTCCATCTGGTTAGGGGTAACTGATACCAATTTTGGATTGTGGGAGTATGAAGAGTTGAAGACAAGGATGGCAACACATAAACCCTCTCTGCTAGCCAAGAGAACATTGGAATCAGGATTGGCACATGTAGCTAGATTTCCTCCTATAGTGCAGTGTTATGATCTGGTACTTAAATGTGCATGACACTATGATAGAGGTACATAAAGGATAGTTGGTCCCCAAGGGAGGATTGTGGAAAATTTGAATCCTGTGTCAACAACCTAGACCTTTGACATGCCTGATAGGTCTCATGTGGTGGATTTTGACATGGATGTGGCAAGGAAGTTCTATGAGGAGGATACCATAAAATCCCAATAGGTCATTAATTCCTAGTTGGATAAACCTAAGTCTGACTTCTACAAGTTTCCCAAGTAGTTGGTCAAACTCAAATTTAAGGAGTATTATGATGTTATCACCCTTCTCAGTAGGGTGGTACGATTGAAGAGTGCATGAATATTTGAGAATTGGATGCTCCATGTTATTGATAGGATGGAACAGGGTATAGACTACCACTGGGAAGGAATTATAAGTGCCATGATTCATGAACAAATGTGTAATTTCTTGCAGACCAAGAGTTTCACACTGACCTCTTACCTATTCTATGCTTTGGCTAGGTTCCACCCATACAAGGGATTAAGCACAAGGGGTATGTTCGCACAAGATGTAATTTATGAAGTTTACCCATAGCTACACCTAGGTAAATCGACCTATAGAAGGGTGAATGATACATTCACCATGTACATCAGTAGGATTCTCCAAGGTGCAAAGCATGCTCAGATTTCAGAAAAAGCCAAGGAATTAATCAAAAGGTTTGGAACTTGGTTTATCTAGTTCCCCACCTTCTCATACATAAGAATTGATGGCTATCAAAGGGCTCCATACAAAATCCCTAGGTACCATACTGATGATATTGTGCTCTTGGAGGTCACAAGACAAATATGTGACTTTGATGTAATTGTGAAGAGGGAAAAACACAAGACTAGATTTGGTAATGACTTCCCTTTGAGGATAGGCACTAGTGAAGTATGCCTTTCTATCGACTCAGCCCATGATTCCGAGGAAGAGATGAGCACTCTTGGTATTTCCTTCCATTCCAAGAGGCCAAGGTTTGATATAACTGGTGAAGCCCAGAGGAAGGCTAGCATAGAATACAAACACAAGGATGACCTAGAGGACTATTGGGCCAACATTGGTGATGAACTTGAGGTTAGAAAGAAGATGTTTTCTAAGTTGCCAGTCAACTTGGTTCATTTGTACAACATAAGGGTTGTTCCTAATCAAGTTGAGGAGGATGAAAATTTAATCTAGGGCAATAACTTTGAAGCTGTGAAGGCTAAGCCAATTGGAGAGGTTGATTGGCTAGAGGAAGAGAAGACAAAGCTAGAACAGGTCATAACCCCGGTAATAAAATATACCAAGCTCTAGCTCAAGCATAAGAGGTTGGAATTGGAAAGTGAAGGTGTGCAATGCACCTATGACCTTATAAGAGACCTGGAGACTCACTCTACATCTGAGGAATCACCTGAATATGATCCTAAAGGAAAAACCAAGGTGGGCTCTCCTTTCAAAATTAAGATTAAGGATGTTCATGCAGAGGATGTAGGAGAGGCAGAAAAACAAAGGAAGCCTATTTCCAAGAAAAGGAGGCATGTCTCAAGGAAGAAGAAGGTTGAAGGAGGTGAGCAAGAAAAAGAAGAGACTAGTGTTCCCTCACCAAAGAGAAAGAGGATTGTGAGGTTGTCACAAAAGGAGAAGGGAACTTCTAAAATAGATAAGGAAGGTTACACACCTGTAGTAGAAGTAGAGATCTCGAGGGAAAAGACACAAGTATACACTAGGATATCTAGGACTCCTTCTCCCAAGGATGATACACTAAATGGAAATGATCCCATGATTGCTCCTACCATCAAGCATGAGGACATCCATCCTCTTAATGAGACTAGAAATATGCTAGATGAACCAAAAGATGTTGAAGATCCTAAAGACCTTGGAGAGGAAGAATTCCAAGAGGATGATCTCTACAATGCTAAGGTAGAGATAGATAAGGTTCTACAATCCCCTTTGGTGGCTTATGGAGATTCACCCACAGGAGGTGAAAATGATAGACCTTCTTCAGAGAAGGAAGTGCCAGCTAGGACTCCTCTACCAGTGCATGAAAAGGAGGACCACAATGAAGGGAAAGAGGATACGACTGAGAAGGCTTCTGAGAAATTGAGTATGGAGGAGAGTATGCCCAATTTTCAATAGGAAGATGATGGATAGTACAAATTACAATGAAAGTCTACTGTTCCAGGATAGTTGGATAAAGAATTGAAGAGTAAACAGGTTGTGGTCGATGACACTCCTCCTAGCTGGGATGTATTATTGGAAAAAAAATTAAAGGGAAAGACAAAGATGAAATCTAGGATCATTTCTAAGATTGAGAGGGATGATGTGAATAATAGGTTAGTCCACATTGCTACTCCTGCTCATGACAAGGATAGAGATAAGGTGACTAGAAATGATTATAATGTGCAGACTATCAATCTAGGACATGCTTCCATGGAGCAGGATATTGAAGACTATGAAGGCTCCAGTGCTATGGTCCTTGGAAGATTGAGGAAAGAGGTACAAACTAAATTAGAATTGGAGAAAGAAAATGAGAAACTTAAGAGATATTTGCAAGAGTTAATGAAACCCTTGCAATCCATCAGTGCTTCCTCACATTTTGTATGATTCTTACCTCAAGAGACCATATTAGAGTTGGAAAGGATGAAGAACACCACACATTCTAGAGCCAGTTGGTTGAAGGGGGTGAAAACCAAGTGGGATGATGCTATCAAGGGAATCCTTTCGACCAGAGGAGATGCAATGAGATCCTTAGATTGTCTAAGGAATATGCTAGCTTTGGATAATGAATATGTGGATCTCCTACTGCAAAAGACAAAGACTATCATGAAATACTTTGAAGATCAATTGATAAATGATGTAATTATTGCTTCCTCAAGAATTGTAGAGCATTGGGAATTATTTGAAATTATGCACATGAGGAAGAAGGCCTTGAAGAAGATATATAAACAAGGAAGGCAGATTGAAGACATTTTGATTGACATCTACAATAAGTTTATCTCTTTCTTTGAAGTGATGACAAGGAGAAATAAATTTTCTCTAAAGCATCTTAGCCTAGAGAAATTGAGAAAATGGTGGCGAGATTTATATTCTCCAATCAATGAGGGTCCTATCACTAAATATTAGTTGGATGATGCTTCAACTTACATTGTAGTTATTGATAGGTATCAAACTAATAAGGTATATTGGGTTAATATATTGAGGTAGTCAAGAGATGATATCAAGTGCCTTGAGAGGAGAGTTAGGGTTTTTCCTATGCCACCTATTGTGGACTTGGACAGGGTGTTATTGTTGGTGTAGGATAAGGTGGAGCATGCTAAAGACAAAGGGGGAAGTAGTTAATGAAATGCTACATCAGAATTTTTGCTTCCCCATTATTTCCTCCTCTTCCTTTGCATGCATTGGATCGTGTTTTGTTGGAGACCCCAGGTCGACTTGGATGAAATTGGTGCATATAGCACATTTCATATTTTTTGAATTTCTCTTGGCTGACCTGTTGTGTAGCTGTTTATTATTGTAAACCCTAATTGGGCTGACATATCTTGGGCGGTTTCTATAAGTTTGGAATTATGCCTCATTTGTAAGGGGTTAGAAAAAATTTAGATGAATTTTACATTAGAGCAAATTGTAAGAGCAAGGATTAGAGTTAGATTTTAGTTTATCTTTTCAAGCAAGTGCTATAACAAAAGACTAGAGTTGTTGCCACTTTGGGTAATTTAAAACAAGCAAAGACATTGTGATTTGGTTCCTTTCTTGTGTTGAGTTTTATCTGGCATGGTTCTTGATATTCTATCTTTGAGGTTGCTTAAGTTTATTTGATGTTAGGCGATTTTATGATGCTTAGGGTTTTATGTTTGAAGTGTTTGCAACAATCTCTAGTCCATAATTTTTGTAGTTAGCTGACTGTTAGCTTCTTTGAAAAGTTAGCCTAGACTTAAAACCATGCTTAGTCAATTATGAATGCTTGTTAATGTTAATTACAAATAGGGTTGTTTTAAATGAATATTCATATTTTGAAAATCTTTAATACCTTAGAAGATTGCACTATTTCTGTAAGATTGAAGATTTATCTGGGTCGAACGGGAATCAGTTTATGAGGGATTGGTCCATTTGGTGCATTTCATCTTTTGCATTGTTAATCTTAGGGCTAGAATTAGTCTTAGAATTATCTTTGAAACCCTTATATTTTGTTATTTCTTTTGTTATTTGGGTTAGTTTTAGGTTTTGAAGTATCGACATATTGCTAGATCTAATAAGTTTGAATCCAGTATTTGCTTATAGTAAGTTCCCTTTATGATTAGCAATATTTTCACATTATCTTTGAGTTTTTTTATTTGCATTATCAAGACCTGACATTAGAGACCTTGGGGTTATCTCTTGTTCATAGAGATTTACCTTTCAAGAGAGATAGGATATCATATTCTATCTAAGTTTTTGCTGTGTTGAAAACACCATCAACAGATTGGCAGTAGAAGGAGGGTCTGAGTAAGCAGGATGGAGGATTTTCTCAATGCCATTTCTCTTGAAAGGTTCATAAGAAGAACAAGATCTTCTTCAAGAAAAGAATATTTTCAAGAGTTGCAAGCCCCTACTAGGTCAAGAAGGGCAGAACACTGGGAGAATCATCATTCACCCAACCACTTCCATCATCCCCATCATCCTCATCCTCATCATCCTCATCCTCATCTGATTCTGAAGGCATTCCCATTCCACAACCCTAACCAACCATAAATCAACCATTACCACCTCCACCTCTACCAATGGATTTTTTGGCCAATAATAACCCATCTCCTTTGATATTCAATAATTACAATGTCATGCCCAAGAACCCTGAGCACTTTTGCTCAAATTTCCATACCAATGATCCCAATAGGACAATAGAGGAGAATATTAGGATTTTCTAGACTTGTCTGAGAGATAGAGGAATTAACCATGAGGATGTTGCATAAAGGATTTTCCCTTATTCCCTGGGGGAAGAGGCCTTTTATTTGTATAATAATTTACTTTCTACTTCTATCCATAACTGGACAAAACTGGAGACTACATTTTTGCAAAAGTTTAAAATTCCCATTAGTTCTAATGAGCTTGACATGTATTTTACTAGGGTTAAGAGGTAAATTAATGAGCCTATGGAGTCTTTCAATAATAAGTTTCACCAGGCATACACTAGACTTCAAGCACCTTATGCTATAGATGATTCCACTACCCTAGAAGTCTACTTTGAAGCCCTTGATAGCCTTACATCAACCTTACTAAATGGAGGAATAATCCCCCAACTACCTTTCTCACTGCATACAAAGAGGCTATTAAGGTCAACACAAATCTGAGGCAGCATTTGTCATGATCTTTTCCATCTTTAGGACCCGCTGCTCACCTTGGAAAAGTCTAAGCTCTTAACCAAGATTTGACTAATCCTGCTCCCATAATGAATCCAATATCATTATTACCTTTGATCCCACATCCAAGTCCTCCAATAAATCAAGCTCAACCAATGACCTATTATCCTCAGCAGGGAGCCAATCAACCCCTTCACTCATAGAAAAAGGTTGGTTTTCCTACATATTTGTAGAATTCAAAAGTCTTGAATCAGGCTGTTGGTTCTAGAGGAGCATCTGGATACCCGCTCAGTAATGTGAATTCAAAACCACATAATGGTCTAGTTAAAGAACAACTAAATGAGTTATCTAAGTAGGTGAAGAAACTGAATATGGAGGTGACCTATCTGAGAAATCAGAACAACCAACTTCAGGCTGCACAAAAGAACATGCAATCAAAATACAACAAAGAGAACAAAGATGTTGATAAAGGAAAAAGAATTGATAGAGGGTTTTATTTTGACATAAATCAAAATTTTGAAAGAGGAGAAGGCTCTGGCTAGAATTATGACAGGGAGCAACAAGGTGGATAGGGGTGCGAGAGAAGGCAACCACCTAGATAGAATAAACCTTGGAATACTGGACCTAATAATAGAGGAATTCCTACTCCATTGGATCAACCTCCTACCCAGGAGAAGCCTCCAAGTGGGGTGTATTTGGTAGAAGCAACTCTATTTGGATGGTGTAGGCTCCATAAGATATGCCAACATTTTGAGTTAGATTGCCTTGAGTTTTAGACTGCTGATTCCATTTTTCAGTATGAAGTTGAGAACAATTCCAATAGTAAGGAGATTGTGCCCTCAAATCCTCATGATTCCCTAGTAATGGTACTTAACCATGCTCCATTCCCAAAAGGTGAGGAGAATGAACTAGAATAAGATTCCAGTGACTAGGATAATGAGATGAAGTAGGTGTTGAATGAGGATGAAATATCTCAATTGTTTAATGAAGAGAATGAGAATGATAATGGCCCTTTGGCTGAAGAGGAAGTTGGTGTTGAAGAAGTTCAGATTTTTCAGCAACCCATCAAGAAGTATGATTTGAGGAATAGGCCTAAGAGGAGTCCATAATCTGGAGGTCCTTTCATGACTTCTATTCCTCCAAATAATTTCACTACTCCACCAGATTCACATGCTAGTAATAATCCATCTTACCCTCATGTGCCAACACAATACTTGTCAAAGGGAAACAATGATGAAGTATCAAAGGACAACCAAACTAGTGGCTGCAAAGAAGATCATGCTGATATAAACATGGAACAATTGGGCGAATATGTGACTGAAGAATTCAAAAAAGTAAAGGTAAGTTTTTCTGCTTTTGAGTTATTAAGAGTCCCTACTATTAGGAATTCTTTCTTGGGGTCTTTCAATTCAAACACAACACCACAAGAGGTAATTGCCAATGAGGCAATTGTCAGATCCTTCAATTCATAGGAACCTAAAGGCCAAGGCCAAGTCCCACCTACAGACAAAGGGAAAGATAAAGATAAGAGTTAGGTTGCACAAGCTGACACCCAATTGAGCCTATTCCAAGGCAAGATGGAAACCCCTCCCTTTCTGATTTATGTTCGTATCTTTGGGATGAATCTGCATAATTATCTGCTGGATTCAGGAGCATCTACAAATGTTATGCCTTTTGCTATCTGTAAAGATTTAGGTATTACCCCTATTGCTTCTCAAAAGAAGGTCACTTAATTAGACAAGATGGAGGTGAGTGTAGTAGGAGAGTTAAACTTGATCCCCACGTAGGTTGCATTAGATCCGAGGGTATAGCAGGTGATCAACATTCAGGTTGTTGATATTCTTGACAACTATGGTTTGATTTTGGGTCAGGATTTCACTAAGGCATTAAATGGGTATACATCTATAGACCATTCTCACATATGGCTACCATGGAAAGGAGTCCCAAATCAGACGAGGATTGAAAGATAACCCAAAATGAAGTATGTAATCACTGAGTACCAGAATACTTCAAATGAGATATTAATATTAGAGGTTAGCATGGGGAACTATGTGTTGGCTGCATCAGTCCCAGATATAGAAAAGGTCTTTATGTTGCAAGGCCCCTTTTATGAATCTACATCAGAACCTGGTGAGTCTGAGGAAATTTTTGGGATACAAAATGAGTCCATCAGTGGTTCTAAAAAATTGAGTGAGCGAACAGATGAAACTAATGACCAAGAGGATAGGCAACTCAGCTTGTTGGATAACTTCTAGGATTTCATCCAACGGTGTATGGAGAATTAGATCCAACTGGGTAGAATTATGAATTTTGAAGAATTATTGCTCCCTAATTGGTGCTAAGTTCACGATGGCCCCCACTCTGAGTTGGAGTGTCATGTATGTCAGACTACTATGGAGCAAGTATAAAAATGTATTAACCCAATCCTAATTATCAAACTAAATATATAGGGAGGACCACATAATGACAAGGGTAAAAGCACAATGCTTCCTGAGAAGCCTCCTATTTGCAATAAAATGAAAGATGATTCGAAGCAATCAGGGACTACTGGTTGTTGGATGTTAAGATTCAATGGATCCAAATCTAAGCAAGGTGTTGGAGTAGGGTTTGAATTGACCAGTCCTAAAGGTAAGAGCTATTTTTCTGCTCATAGACTACAATTTCAATGTACTAATAACGTGGCTAAATATGAGGCTTTAACCCATGGGTTGTTAATGGAATCAAGGAAGAAAGTTAAGATATTACAAGTTTTTGGGGATTCTGAGTTGGTGGTCAGACAGGTGAGGAAACAATATTCATGTTGTGACAAGAGGACCAATAATTATAGACATAGAGTATGGGATCTTATTGAGGGATTCAATGCTTTCAATATCCAGTTGATTCCTCGAAGTAAGATAAAAGATGCAGATTCTTTGGCACAAGAAGCTAGTACATTGTAACCCTTGCAACTTTCAATATTGAATAATTTTACTATGGAACTCACTCTAGTACCTTCAGTACCTAACAATGTTACCAATTTCTAGGTATTTGAAGATGATAAGCATATTCTGGATTTCATTACAAGTTGTGATGTGTTTTCTTCTCAAGTAATTGATGAGATAGAACCTCAAGAAGCATAAATGGACTTAGGAGGGGTCATCAACTTAAAGACCAACACTATTCCAAGAGGTATGGTGTAATTTGAACAAATTTTTGATTTGGATAAGATAAAAGATCAGGAACAACAAGTCAAAAGGGAATTTCTCAATAGTCAATGTGAAACATACAACATGGGAACAAAGAATGACGTAAATAATATTTGTATTGGTAAAGTATGTAATTGTGAAGAAAGTAGAGGGATTATTGATGTTTTACATACCTATCGAGATGTGATAGCCTAGAGTTATGAAGACTTAAAAACATACGATACTTAAATCATCACACACACCATTCCCTTGAAGTCAAATGTCAGACCATTCAGGCAAAGACAAAGACCAATCAATGATCTTTTAGAGCCCATCATTTAGAAAGAAGTACAAAAGCTACTTTCAACATGAATTATATTTCCAGTAAGGCATTCAACCTAGGTTGCAAATTTGGTTCCTGTGAGGAAAAAGAATGGAGAAATTAGACTGTGTGTGGACTTTAAGAATCTTAATAGAGAATCAGAAAAATATAATTATTCGGTTCCTTCACTAGATGAGGTACTTCAAATTGTCAATGAATCCCAGATGATTTCTTTTTTGGATGGGTATTCAAGATACAATGAAATCATGGTACAATATGAAGACAGGCATAAAACTACCTTCACTATGAAATGGGGAAATTTTTCCTATAGAATAATTCCTTTCAGGTTGATCAATGCTAGAGCCACATTCTAGAGGGCTATGGATATTGCTTTTAAGGACATAATTGGTAAGTGGATCATTATTTATATCGATGATTTGACAGTCTTCTCCAAGAAGCAAGGTAATCATATAGAAGCTTTTTGCAAAGTATTCCAAAGATGCAGAGAGTTTGGCATCTCACTTAACCCAAAGAAGTGCATTTTTGGGGTTACAAAAAGAAAAATACTAGGACATATTATTTTAGAGTAGGGTATCACCATTGATCCTAAATGAATAGAGTCTATCTTGAAGATTCAACCTCCTCTAAGAAAAAAGGAAATGAATTCATTCTTTGGGAAGATCAACTTCATTAGAAAGTTCATTATTGGATTTAAAAAGATAGTAAAGCCCTTGAACGCTATGTTGAAACGAGAGGCCAAAGTGGAATGGACTGCAGAAGCCAAGGAGGCATTTACAAAAATTAAGAAAGCTATTGTTGAGGCTCTAGTGTTGGTGAGTCCAAAATATACTAAGCCGTTTTACATATCTTCATTTTCTTCTGATCACTCTTGTGCTCAAATGTTAAATCAAAAGTCTGATCAAGGCGATGAGCATCCTATAGCCTTCATGAGTACTCCTTCAATGGATGTAGAATTGGCATATCACAATGTAGAAAAGTAGGCTTATTCTTTGGTCAGAGCAATACAAATTTTTAGGCACTATATTTTGTGGAATAAGGTTTTTTCCATAGTGCCTGATCCTACGGTGAAGTTGTTACTAATGAAGAATGAGCTAGGTGAACTGATAGCTAAATGGGTAAGTATGTTATAGGCATATGACATTGAGATTCAACCCATGAAATTAGTGAGAGGGCAGGGACAAATGAAGACAATGGCTTAGATAGATCCTGATCTCACAGCTCAGCATTACCATCTCCAAGAAGTATCCCCAGGTGATTGGTATGATGAAATCATCTATTATTTGTTGAATCGACAGTGTCTTGATCACCTTAATACAATTCAAAGGTGGGGCTTGTGCCTGAAGAGTAGCAGTTTTATGATGAAAGAGGGTGTCTTGTATAAGAAAAATCATGAGGGCATGTATTTAAGATGTCTGAGGAAGGAAGAAGCTACCAGAGTGATGATTGAATTCCATGAAAGATATGGCACATGCAATGGTTCTACATCATCCACTGTGAATCAGATCTTGAGGGAAGGTTATTATTGGCCTACCCTATTCAAGGATGCACAAAACCATGTGAGGACATGTCATATATGTCAGACAATAGCAAGTAAGGAAAAACACACAACCCTTCCACTTCAACCGGTCATAGAGGTGAAACCATTTGCACAGTGGGGAATGGAATTTATAGGTGCAATTAACCCACCTTCTTCTGTGGGACACAGATATATTCTAACCATAACTAAATATTTTACTAGAGGGAATGAGGTTCTTGCATGTAAGCAACATACTTCTAATGTTGTAATCAATTTCCTTGAGTTCAGTATTATTAATTTTTTTGGTTGTCTGTCGTCTCTAGTTTGTGATAATGGTCCTACATTTGCATCACTGAAACTTTCCAATTGGGCTTTTGACTATGGAATTGTCATAAAATTTTCATTCGATTACTACCCTCAGGGTAATGGTCTAGGAGATTCTTCCAATAAGAATATTTTGACAATCATTCATAAGTTACTAAGAAGAATCCTAAGGATTGGCACACCCAGCTTAGATTTTCTCTCTGGGTAGATCTTACTAGACAAAAGGCATCCATAGGAACCTCTCCTTATCACCTAGTGTATAGTTTGGAACCTATATTTCCCATCCAATTATAGATCCCTACCTTTCAATTCATTAATGAGTACTATAACGAGGAGGATAAGCATGAAACCCATTTGGATGAGTTGTTACAGATTAAAGAGAAGAGAGATGAGGCCCTAGAAAACTTTGCCAAACACCAAGGCGTAGTTAAAAGATGGTTTGACAAAAGAGCTAAAGTGAAAGACTTTAGAATCTCTAACTTACTTCTCTACTGCGATAAAGCCCATGACCGTAAGGGAGAGCATGGTAAATTTGAAAAAAATTGGCTTGGCCCTTACCAAATTTCAAAATTTTTGGGAGATAATGCTTTTCACTTGAAAACCCTCACTGGTGAGGATATCCCACTGCTTGTGAATGGGTAGTATCAGAAGCATTACTTCCAATCTTGAGTTGTTTGCAGCTCTCTCTTGTAGATAATTAGAGTAGGTTTGCTTTTTGCTTTTCTTTTCTTGTTTTTTGTTTTGCTTTGGTTAGTGTAGGTTTCTTTTCTTTTATTTTGCTTTGTTTTGGTTAGCGTAGGTTTGTTTCAGTTGGTTTTTATTTTCACTTTGTTTTTGGATTTTGGCTTTCTTGGGGTTATTCTAGAAATTTATTTTACAAACTCTAGTCAGTTTTTTGGAGTCAAGTGGTGGAGTTCCTTTATCTAAATGTCCCTTGAACTTGGAATTAGAGTCACTTTTTTTGGTTGAACTTTGGAATATATTTGGGTCTCACATTTTCACATAAAATTTAAAGATTTTGGAATTGCATACGGTTCTTGTGTAATTTGGTCTAGTGAAAAATCCTATATTCTTCTTTAGTGCCACTATGTTCCTCATCTCTGAATGTAAGTTTCATTCCTTATGAGGTGAAAGGAAGGATTGAAAATATTTTAAAAGAGAAAATAAAAAAATAAAAGTATTGAAAATAAAAACAATCTTCACCTTATTCGAGGTATCCTAGTATCTCTATTGGGGCTATAGACGCCTGGCTAGAAGTAGAGCTATGCTTAGGAGGGTCACAATGATAAACTCACTAGGGCTATAGATGCCTGACTGGAAGCGAGGCTCTATCCAGGATGCTTTTGAAGTTAGACTTGCTTTGGTTCCTATTGCATCTAAGGAATGGGAAATGAATGCAAATACACACACTTAGACCTTGGTACAAGAAAATTTCTTCTTGCTTGTGATTTCTAAAACTTTAATCACAGGTGTCCTGATGTAAGGAATGAAACCAGATATTTTGGGTTCTTGATTCCAATTTGTTCTTGAAATGCTCTGGAGAATTTCCTCAGTGGAGTTGCCATTTTTTGTGCACTTTTTGCACACACACCCCATTGAAAGTAGGGACCCTATTTTGTTCTCTTTTTTCTTTCTCTCTAGGTATTTTTTGCCCTTTGTATTTTGGGGTTTCACTTGCTTGGGCATGTGCTTTGATGTTTGTCTTGCTTGTTGGAATGGTCCATCTATGATACATATTGAAAACCTTAAGTTTTGGACTCATTCCGGGTTCTTCACTGCTCTCGAGAAAATCCACTCCTGCCGGATTTTCCCGGTTTCGTTTCAAAGTTTGGTGATGACTTCTTTTCATCAAAAATCCAGAGATTGTAGTCCTTCATAGAATTCCGTCGAGACTGGATTTCTCTGAATGTCCGTTGCCATGTCGAGTTCTTTGATTTTGGTTTGACCTATCTTGACTGCATTAATTGTGCGATTTTCGTGGTAGGTATTAAGTCGACTTTTGGAAGTTTTGTGTCATTAAAGTTTTATCATTTGCTTCCTTTTGATCTGGATTGCTTGGTCCTAGGTGCTGTTGCTGGATTGTGCGATTTGGATTGTGGTCAATTGTTGTGTTTACGTTTCCTGGTGGCCATTTGCACTTAGCTTGGATTTTGGGTTTCTTGCTATCTACTGTTGTTTCAATCTTCTCGGTCCTCATGGTATGTACATGACACTTTCTCTCTTTTTATGATTGAAATGAATTAATTTATGATTTGTGCATACATGCTGTGAGTTACAATGTCAGTATGGTCGGGTTTTTCATTTGATGCTTGGGTTTCTGGTTTTTGTTTGGTGCCCCTTAATGTTGTTTGCATTTCCATGATTTTTCTTGTTGAATGTGTGTGCTTGTTTTATGTTTTGGGTATGCTTAGGGTTTGAGTTCCTACCTATGTTTGCATTATGTATTTTGAAGCTGGGGTTTTTCCCATTTTGTTCGAATGCTGATTCTAAGTGAGTTTCCAAGCTTTCCATTTGATTTCATTGTGAGGTGGCTTGCTTGTGTGGGTTGGGACGAGCTTTATGTAAACCCTTGCTAACAAATGAGTTAAGCCCAAGTTTATCCTGCATGTTCATGATGGAATTTTAGGGTTCTGTGCCTAGGGAATCACCATTCCTTCTCAATTTACCTTAGGGTGAGTTTGGAAGTCAAGGATAATCTATAGGAAGTTCAAATCAAGCTAGTTCCAAGTTTCAGTTCATCAAATTTGTGATCGTTAGATCAATTTGAGTGAAGGTCGAGAGAAAAAATGGATATTCGAGTTTTCAAAGTGTTCATGGAATTCCTTATCTATCGAAATTCCCCAACTTCCCATATTCTCTTTCTTTTCCCTAAGTGTACATTGATCTAGATTTCTACCTACCTCGCGGATTTCATTTACCTTCGGATTTTCCCAGTTTGTTTATCGCCTTGTCATTTTCTCGAAGCTAGGCTTAAATTGTGAAAATTGCATTAGCTTCACTAAAATCCATGCTTTCAGGATTTTCCCAAAAGTTCTCGGTCCCTTCATTTCCCGAAGTTTGTGAATTATTGCTATTCTTGCGGGTTTGCGTCCCCAATGGATTTTCCTGATATTTTGTTGAAAATAGAGAATTGAGGAATTTTATGAAGTTTCCTTAATGATTATGCATTTGATGATTGAATTTGAATTATTTGGAGATGTTTCATGCTATTTATTAGTGATTATCAGTTGATTACATGATTGTTGAATGCTTGTGTGCTTCTTTCGCTGGAATCTGCCTATCTGGGAATTTCTCAAAATTCCTCTCTAGCCTAGATTCCACGGAAGGGCTGAAAACACAAAATTTGGGATGACTAATTTTCATGAGGTTTTGAGCATTTTAAGCTTATCATGGAGCTTGTATTTAAAGATTAACTTGTCTCAGTGGTTGATTAATTTGTGTTCCATGTGATCTTTACTATAGTTTTTTTTTCGAATGCAGGCTGAATTAGGTAAGGCAATGACAAGTAGAACCAGGGAAAGGTAGTGGATCTAGGTGTAGAGGGGTCTTCCATTTCTAAGGCATAAAGGATCAAGATGGATATCAAGAGCAGAATTCTAGAGAGCAAGATTACTTCCATCTAGTTAGGGGTAACTAATACTAATGTTAGATTGTGGTAGTATGAAGAGTTCAAGACAAGGATGGAAACACATAATCCCTCTCTGCTGGCCCAGAGAACACTGGAATAAAGATTGGCACATGTAGCTAGATTTCCTCCTACAGTGCAGTGTTATGAGCTGGTACTTGAATGTGCATGACACTATGATAGAGGTACACAAAGGATAGTTGGTCCATAAAGGAGGATTGTGGCAAATTTGAATCCTATGTCAATGGCTCAGACCTTTGACATGCTTGATAGATCTAATGTAGTGGATTTTGACATGGATGTGGCAAGGAATTTCTATGAGGAGGATACCATCAAATCCCAATAGGTCATTCATTCCTGGTTGGATAAACCTAAGTCCCACTTCTGCAAGTTGCCCAAGTAGTTGGTCAGAATCAAATTTAAGAAGGAGTATTATGATGTTATCACCCTTTTCAGTAGGGTGGTAGGATTGAAGAGTGCAGGAATATTCGAGAATTGGATGCTCCATGTTATTTCTAGGATGGAACAGGGTATAGAATACCACTGGGTAGACATTATAAGTGCAATGATTCATGAAAACATGTGTAATTTCTTGCAGACCAAGAGTTTCACAATGACCTCTTACCTGTTCTATGCTTTGGCTAGGTTCCACCCATACAAAGGATTAAGCACAAGGGGTATGTTTGCACAAGATGTAATTTATGAAGTTTACACATAGCTACAACTGGGTAAGTCGAGCTACAGAAGGGTGAATGATGCATTCACGATGTACATCACTAGGCTGCTCTAAGGTACAGAGCATGTTCAAATTTTAGATAAAGCCAATGAATTAATCAAAAGGTTTGGAGCCTAGTTTATCCAGTTCCCCACCTTCTCATACATAAGAATTGATGGCCTTCAAAGGGCTCCATATAGACTCCCTAGGTATCATAATGATCATATTGTACTCTTGGAGGTCACAAGAAAGATATGTGACTTTGATGTAATTGTGAAGAGGGAAAAGCACAATATTGGATTTGGCAATGACTTCCCTTTGAGGATAGACACTAGTGAAGTATGCCCTTCTATCAACTTAGCCCATGCTTCCAAGGAAGAGATGAGCACTCTTGCTATTTACTTCCATTTCAAGAGGCCAAGGTTTGATATAACTGGTGAAGCCCAGAGGAAGGCTAGCAGAGAATACAACCACAAGGATGACCTATTGGTGATGAATTTGAGGTTAGAAAGAATTTTTTTCCAAGTTGCCAATCAACTTGGTTTGTTTGTACAACATAAGGGATATTCCTGATTAGGTTGAGGAGGATGTCAATTTAATCTAGGGCCATAAATTTGAGGCTGTGAAGGATAAGCCAATTGGAGAGGTTGATTGGCTGGAGGAAGAGAAGACAAAGCTAGAATAGGTCATGACCTCAGTAATCAAACATACCAAGCTCTGGCTCAAGCATAAGTTGTTGGAATTGGAAAGTCAGGGTGTGTAATGCACATATGACCTTATGGGAGACTTGGAGTCTCACTCTGCATCTAAGGAATCACCTAAACACGATCCTAAAGGAAAAAACAAGGTGGCTCTCCTTTCAAAATTAAGATTAGGGATGTTCATGCAAAGGAGGTAGGAGAGGTAGAAAAAAAAAGGAAGCCTATTGTCAAGAAAAGGAGGCATGTCTCAAGGAAGGATGAAGGAGGTGAGCAAGAAAAAGGAGAGACCACTATTACCTCACCAAAGAGAAGGAGGATTGTGAGGTTTCCACAAAATGAGAAGGGAACTTCTAAAACAGATAAGGAAGGTGACACACCTGTAGTAGAAGTAGAGAGCTCAGGAGAAAAGACACAAGTATACACCAGAAGATCTAGGACTCCTTCTCCCAAGGATGCCGCACCGAAAGGAAATGCTCCCATGACTGCTCCTACCACCGAGCATGAGGACATGCTGAAAATGTATGCCTCATCTTCCTTGCTTGGACTTCAATTTTGCCTTGGATCCCTGATTCTTTCCTTTACCGCCATACCATTGCAAGATTTCCTTGGTGGCATAGTTTACTACTCTACCATAGGCCACCTTGCTTGGACTGGTAGTTGGGTGGTGTTACCGCCTTACCATGATGGTCTTCTTCAGGACTGGTGATGGCACGGTGAGTGGTGACTGTTGGCATGGCAGTTACCACCATACCGTAGGGGTTGCTTGAAGGTAGCGAGGTAGTGCGATTGGTGGCATGTTGGTGGAGCAAGGCCCTACCACCTTATCACATGAGTTGCTCATTGGTGGCATGGTAGCGAGATAGCTCGAGTGGTTGAAGGGTGGTGGTTTGGTGATGGTTTCCACCTTATCACAGAAGGTGCTCAAGGAAGCCATGGTGGCTACAGTGGATGGCTAATAGTTAGTGTTGGGTGGTTACCTTGTTACTATGGGTAGTGAGGAGACTCACCACAGTGGCCACGGTAAGACTGTTGATGATCTGCTTGGTGGTCACTGCCCTACCGTGGGGTGGCCTCGTGCCTCCGCGGTTTTACGATTGATTGTTAGTGGTCTTGGCTGGCGGTGTCACCACCTTATCATGGTTGTCTGGCGATGGAGGCCCGGTAGCATGGGGTGGACAAAGATGGAGCTTGGGTGGGCTCACCGCCTCATCATTGGGTGGCTCGTTGAACTTGGCGGTAGTGCGAGTAGTGTCCAAGTGAGGTCGGGTGACCTCACCTCATTACTATGGCCCAATCATCTAAGGTCAGAGGTAGCATGGTTGGAGGCACAGGGTCGACTTGGGCTCACCACCATATGAAGAAGGGTGTTTGGACTCAGAGCAGTAGCACGATGGATGACAAAGGTGAGCTTGGAGCTTGGCTGAATGAGCTTGACTTAGTTTAACCAGAGGTAAAAGGTAGTGAATGAACAAAAATGCGACATGTGACTCAACGTCAGGATGTTGATTGGCTAGAAGCCAAAACAATGTATGATAGTTATTGCAGGTCGAGTTTTCAGCTGAAGACAAGACCCGATTGAGGCAAGGAATTGACTGCTTGGGCGACCCAATGCAAGAAGATCTATCAATGAATTTCTTGAGGATAGTTGATTGTTTGGACAAGCTAGATAGGTTAGTGCATGGTAAGAGATTAAGTAATCTCGTTTGCACGTAGAAGAAAGATGAGTGATTTGAGTGAGAGGAGAGAGTGTTCGAGTGGTCTAGGTTGTGAAAACTTTGTCTCTCATATCTGTGAAGATGTGAACTTGTAAAGGCCATGTGGCTAGGCTGGCCATTAGGCTGGCTGTGACAGTCATTTGTGAGGAGCTAAAGGGAATCTACATGATATGTCATTGAGGATATTGTAATCATCTGAAGTTTATGTTTTGTGTGGCCTGTATATTTCTCCAGATGAACAAGATGTGACTCTTGTATAGGCTATGAGCTTGAGATTGTATTGTAACTATTTTCTATTGCTTAATAATACAATGGATCGATCTTTTGGAGTGTGAGGTTTTTACCTGAAAAGGTTTTCCCCATGTATATCTATGTGTCTACATGTTTGTTTTTCATTTTGTTAGATTTTTCTATCTTGAATCCGTGCTTGTGTTTAATTTTTTATAAGTTTTTCTTTTACTTCTCTTAGAGGATCAATGGGGGATCAATTGTGCCTGCTTCTGCTTTATGGAATAGTTGTTTGTGTCTTTGATGTGATAATAATGAAAATAAATAAGACACTGCTATCTTAGACATGTTCTATGATAAAAAAACTGACTCCATATCCCCAACAAGTGGTATCATAGCTTGTTGAAGGAGGTCGAGGCTTGATGATACCAACAAGTGGTGTCAAAGCCCTCTCCTGGTTACTGGAGTTCTGGGTATTTCTATTGTGTTGATTTCTTAGCTTGAAAAGCTTGAGGAGATCTAGAGAAATCAGTTGGTGATTGATCCTTCGATGAGTGGAAGTTGTTGCTTCTTTTATTCAACACACAGTTTTGAAAGACACTAGAGTTTCCTAGAGTTGATCATATTGTTGCAATATGGTTTGAGGCTCCTAGCTCGTACCAAATGTTCTTGATGCAAAGGGCATGAGATGTGCTTGTGGTTGTGTTGGAATGAAGCATGGTTTCATACTGGGTGTCTGTGTGAGAGGCTCCTTGGTGGTATGGAGTTGCTTATGTTTTTGTTCAACCATGGAGCAATGTGCTTGTGCTGGGTGTTGACTTAGCACTGAAGGCAATTTATCTATTGCTCTTATTGCATGGAGGCTATGAAGCTGATCCTAGTGGTCTGCAACTTCTGTATAGCCTGGTTCTCTCATATGCTTGTGCAGGACTGAGGTTTTGGAACTGGTCTGAAATGGACCTGCTGTTCCATTCTTACCTTTGTCTTGCACTCACATGGTTTAGATTCATGTCTTTGGCTTTGGAAGTTTTCTGTAGATTTTCCTAAAATGTCTATCATGCATATTCATGTTTCTTTTCATTGTTCTAGTTAACTGCGATGGTTGTGTGTAAACTCCTGAATCGTCCAGATGAGCAGTGAATATGGATATGCATGGGTGTTTTATAAACACTGTGGTTTTGTAGGTTTTGCATGGTCAAGTAAAACTTGTGACTTGTGGAGCTGCTGTTAAACTATTTTCTAGACCTTGGCTTATAGGGTGTGACTAGATGAGATAGCTATAGTTCAACATGGTTTGAGGAGGTGTGTTGTATTCTCTGCATGGGAGTGTTGGTATGAGTTTCTCTTTCATAATTCTTGTGGTGTGCTTGTTGGTTTCCTAGACTAAGGTGCTTGAGTTGTGGATGTGATTGGAAAATTGGATCTGTTGCTGATCTGGTGTTTGAGTCAAGTTTTCTATGTGGGTTGTTCCCTTTTATTATCTTAGTTCTGTAGTTTCTAGTGTGATGATATCTTTGAAAGTTTATTTTTTGTATCCATGAGTTATGCAATGTTGTGGATTGTCATTACCTACATGTTTTCTATGAGACAACTCAGAAGTGGGCTGTCAATATCCATGAGGTTGTAACTATGTGGTGCAGATCTATTAGTTGACCTTGTATGTGGTCACTTGTGCATTGGCGTGGCTATTTTGAGATGAGAGGAGGAACGGCGTTTGAGTACCTGAATAGTCGATT
>CM021102.1:243552249-243637257 GCA_007115665.2 Sequoiadendron giganteum
TAGACATGTTCTATGATGACAAAACCGACTTCGTATCCTCAACAGGACATCCCTCCTCTTCATGAGACTGGAAATATGCCAGATGAACCAAAAGATATTGAAGATCCTAAAGACCATGGAGAGGAAGAATTCCAGGAGGGTGATCTCTACAATGCTGAGGCAAAGATAGATAAGGATTTTTAGTCCCCTTTGTTGGCTTTTGGGGATTCACCCACAAGAGGTGAAAAGGATAGAACTTCTCCGAAGAAGGAATTGCTAGCTAGGACTCCTCCACTAGTGCATGAGAAGGAGAAGCACAATGAAGGGAAAGAGGATACAACTGAGAAGGCTCCTCAAAATATGAGTATGGAGGAGAGTATGCCCAATGTTCAATAGGAAGATGATGGAAAAGACAAAGTACAATCAAAGTCTACTATTCGGGGCTGGTTGGATAAAGAATTAAAGATTAAACAAATTGTGGTCAACGACACTCCTCCTAGCTAGGATGTACTGGAAAATATTGGGAAGGGAAAGACAAAGAAGAAAGCCAGGATCATTTCTAGGATTGAGAGGGATGATGCGAATAATAGGGTAGTCCACATTGCTACTCTTGCTCCTGACAAGGATAGAGATGAGGTGACTGGAAAGGATTATATTATGCAGACTATCAATCTAGGGCATGCTTCCATGGAGCAAGACATTGAAGAGTATGAAGGCTCCAGTGCTGTGATCCTTGGAAGATTGAGGAAAGAGGTACATACTAAATCAAAATTGGAGAAATAAAATGAGAAACTTAAGATATATTTGCAAGAGTTGATGAAACCCTTGCAATCCATCAGTGCTTCCTCATTTGCTACATAATTATTACCTCAAGAGACCACATTAGCGTTGGAAAGGATGAAAAGCACCACACATGCTACAACCAGTTGGTTGCAGGGGGTGCAAACCAAGGGGGATGATGATATCAAGGGAATTATTTGAATTGGAGGAGATACAATGAGATCCTTAGATTGGCTAAGGAATGTGCTAGCTTAGGATAAGGAAGATGTGGCTCTCCTGCTAGAAAAGACAAAGACTATCATGGAATACTTTGAAGATCAATTGATAAATGATGGAATTCTTCCTTCCTCAAGAGTTTTAGAGCCTTGGAAATGGTTTGAAATTCTACAGATGAGGCAGAAGGCCTTGAAGAATATATATAAACAAGGAAGATAGATTGAAGAAACTTTGACTAAGATCTACAATAAGTGTATCTCTTTCTTTGAAGTGATGACATGGAGAAATAAATTTTCTCCGAAGCATCTTAGCCTGGAGCAATTAAGAAAATGGTGGTGAGATGTATAATCTCCAATTAATGAGGGTCCTATCACTGAACATCATTTGGATGATGCTGCAACTTACATTACAGTTAATGATAGGTATCAAAAAAATAAGGTAGATTGGGATAATATAGTGAGGCAATTAAGAGATGATATCAAGTGCCTTGAGAGGAGAGTTAGGGTTTTGCCTATGCCACCTATTTCTGACTTGGACAAGGTGTTATTGTTGGTGTAGGATAAGGTGGAGCATGCTAAAGACAAAGGGGGAAGTAGTTAATGCAATGATACATCAGAATTTGTGCTTCCCCATAATTTTCTCCTCTTCCTTCGTATGCATTGGATCAAGTTCTATTGGAGACCCCATGTCGATTTGGATGAAATTGATGCATACTGCACATTTCATATTTTCTAAATTTGTCTTGGCTGACCTTTTGTGTGGCCGTTAATTATTGTAAACCCTAATTGGGATGACATATTTTGGGGGGTTTCTATAAGTTTTGCATTATGCCTCTTTTGTAAGCGGTTAGAAAAAAGTTAGACAAATTTTACATTAGAGTGAATTGTAAGAGAAATGATTACAGTTAGATTTTAGTTTATCTTTTCAAGCAAGTGCTGTAACAGAATACTGGAATTGTTACCACTTTGGATAATTTAATACAAGAAAAGACATTATGATTCAGTACCTTTCTTGTGTTGAGTTTTATATGGCATGGTTCTTGATATTCTATCTTTGAGGTTGCTTAAGTTTATTTGATGTTAGGCGATTTTATGATGTTTAGGGTTTTATGCTTGAAGTGTTTGCAACAATCTCTAGTCCACACTTTTTGTAGTTAGCTGACTATTAGCTGCTTTACAAAGTTAGCCTGGACTTAAAACCATGCTTATTTCAATCATGAATGCTTGTTCATGTTAATTACAAATAGGTTTGTCTTGAATGAATATTCATAGTCTGAAAATATTTAATTCCTTAGAAGATTGCACTATTTCTATAAGATTGCTGATTTATCCTTGTTTTTCCAATAGTCTTGTCTCTCGATACTCACATGATCCACATGAGAGTCATTGGAAATATTCTAAATGAATTTTGAGATATATTTAGATCACCTCACATTATGGTATGCACTATGCATGGGGAGATCCTAAAATTATTGGATTCACTAAATCAGATTGGTCTAGTGATGTCAATGATAGGAAGTCCACTTCTAGCTTTGTTTTCTACCTTGGTTCTAGCCCTATTACATGGTCTTGCAAGAAGAAATCTTCTATTGCATTATCATCCATAGAGGTTGAGTATTGTGCAACAACTTTGGCGAGCTAGGAGGTTTTGTGACTTTGACAGTCTTTGAATGAGTTTGGTTTTCCTCATGATAGTCCTACTATTATTTGGTGTGACAATCAGAGTGCCATTCACGTTTCTCAAAATCCAATGGAGCATCAGTTCACTAAGCATATAGATATCCACTTTCACTTCATGTGACAGTTGATTCAGGATGGTTTTCTCACCTTGGAGTACATACCTACAAATGATTAGGTTGAAAATATCTTCATGAAACCTTTAGCATCACCTCGCTATCTTCAACTGCAATCAATGCTTGGGGGGAAGGAAGTTTTCCTTAGGGGGTCTTCATGAGGCCTTCCTTCCCTCATGTTTTTTTTACATGCTTTCATCTCTTTTTGGAGTGGAGTTTTTCCCATGATGTTTTCTCCATTTCTCCATTTTTTAGAGATCTTTTAGTTGTACTGGGTACCTCATCAAGTTTAGTTGTTGGGACCCATTCATGCTTTCTTTGCTTTTCATGCATTGGTTTTTAGTTTTGTTTAGATACTCCCTAAATTACACTTAATGGGGGGTGTTAGAGTTATCATGTATTAGAGAATAGTTAATTACTTTAATTAATTATTATTCTAATTCTCATGTACTTAACCTAAACTTAGATTTGATTTATTAGTTAATTCAATGCTCTATTTATGTTAACTACAGAGATAATATTAGATCAATTCATCTCATCACACAAGATGTTGACACTTGTCATAATCTAATCCCTTTTAATTAGGGTTGCTCTTATAAATCATTCATTCTCTCTTGCAATTATTTATTTTGTAAGTATTTTCTTTATGAGAAATAGAAAATATTTCTTTTGCAAAGATCTTGAGTGGAATGAATTTTGTTCATTGTTTGATCATGTGGCTCATGTTATTCACAAATATAACAAGCTTAATCTTCCAAATCCAGGTTGTAGGTTGCATTTTGGAGTTAGATTTCTATTTTTAATCTTTCTCCCCAAAGTTTTGTTTAATTAGGACCCTAGTCCTTGCAAAAAAAGGGAATCAATAGACTCACACTTTGACTTGACTCACCTCAAGGTTGATAGTCCTTTCATTGTGTGGATCTCATTTCCTAATGAAATAGAAGGAAAATAGGCCCCGCTAATTGAGTTCATCAATCCCATTTTGGTGGACTCATCCCTTATTTTTCATCATTTCATTTTGGTCAACCCGACCTTTTAAGCATTGCAATTTTCTAATTTTGGAGTCCATATTCACCCTAGATCTAGATCTTGCATTCATTTTCATTGAATTTAATTGAGTTGAATTTCATTGAGGGTTGTTTAGCTTGCATTAACTTTGCATTTAATTTAGGGGTTTTAGGATTGCATCTTTGCATTCTTGAAGTTTGAAAAAATACAAAAGAATGTCATTTTGTGAATCATTTAGATAGCATTGCATCATTACTCACTTACATTTAAAAATTGAAACAAAATTGCACATCATATTATGTCTCCTGGTTTTTCATTTTTTCATATTTTTCATTTGCATTTAACCTTAATTTTGCAGAAAATTCAAACTATACTTACTATTTCAGATCAGAATATAGAAACCACTGGAATCAACTAAAAATATTTCATTTTTTTTAAAACCCTAACCTGGGACGCATTCGCGCCTAGGAAAATGAGTACCTACTTAGGGTCATTTCCTAATTTTTTGGGAATTAAAACATTTTTTTCTACATTTTATTTTGTTGTTTTTCAAATTTATGTTTTAGTTTACCAAATTTATGTTATGTGAAATTGATCATATTAAGCTTCATTTAATAAATTAAATGCATTGTATGGTTTCAAACTTGCATTTACAAGACATCTTTTTTAGATTTTTGCATAGAGTAATAATAAAACTACCTTGTTTAGAATCTGAAAATTGCATTTGCATATTTGTATTGCACTTTACATTCTAGGATACTTTATTGCATTTCACCTTCTTTCCATTTTGGGTGTGTACTAAGTTTGTGAATCTTTTATGATATTTACAACTTGGTGTTCTATTAGAAACACTGTCAAATGAGATGTAATTTGACACTCATGTCATCCCACGATACACCAGTCATTGTGGATATTGGGCTCTCCAACTCTTTCACTAATAGTGTTTACAATCAATCCTCTAGGATCATAGTCTTCACACTTCATTTCCAATGACTTCCCTACCTAAAAATTATGTGCATTATGTTTCTAATTTTCCTCAAGAAAACATAAGAAAGATAAATGAAGAAGTTAAAAGTTTGCAAGAATTTGTGAGAATTGAACCTATTGCTACTAATGCCATTCCTCTCATAGGGAACATACGAACAATGCTTAAGCATGAAAAAGGAATAAAGTTATATGTGCCTTATTCCATTTCATTAATAAAATTTTTCCTCCCCCTCAACCAGATTCCAATACATATCCCATGCATAAGAGAAAATAAAACACACATTCTGATCACTTTACTACTCCTAACACATCCTTTTCTAAAAAAGGAAAGGACTTGTAGTTAGAAGAGGAAAGTGATGACCAAACTATTATCAAACTATCGATGTAAATATTAACTAAGCTAAACATGATTGTAATAATCAATTTAAAACAATGTAATTAGCTAAATCAAGTTACATTCCCAATGAAATCCTTGCAATGTTAAACTAGGAAGCCATTAAAATTTGAAATAAAGCTCAAATTGCACAAAGAATCCTAATTAAACACAACAAAGCTCATATATCCCATTGGGGGATTGGTTCTGCATCGATGTGGAATTCAACCCCTTCCCAATCCCATTTTGTTGAAATAAGGTTGGATGATGTTGAAGCAAATGTTCTCAAATGGATATGATTAAATCCAATTTCCCTCAAATATAGTGATAGCAATTGGAGTATGCAAATGTATGTGAGTTTTAAAAGTATGAATTTTCTCTGAAAATATGGATCTATTTGTCTCCAAATAGTGCTTATTTATAGGAAAGAAAATTAAAAATCAATGGATGAGATTGATTTGATCTATCAATGGTCAAGATGAAAAAGGAGGGTGAAACATGGATCAAGGATTCTCATCAATGGATGAAAATCAAAGATCAAGGGTTAAGAATGATTCAAACAAGAACTTTCAAAACTTGCACAAGAAATATTATAAGTTAACTTACACAAGAAGTCTTGTAAGTTTTTTATGAGGGAGAATATTCCTTTTTTCAAATGAGTGAAGAGAGAATATTCTTTGGAATATTCTCATGGGTGAGGAAAATTAGATATTTAGAAAATTAAAACAAAGTTTTAATGTACAAAAGGGGAAGGAATATTCCATGAGAATATTTCTTTTTTGGAGTGTGCAAAGGAGGAATACTCCCAAGGAATATTCCCTTGCAAGTATGAAGATTAGATTAATTAGTAATTTGATAATTAAATAAATTTTTAATTATGCAAATTGGGGGAATTAGGATATTCATTAAATAATTTATTTATTTAATGAAAAAGGGGAATTTTATGGTATTCATCAAATAAATTATTTAATGAAAAGGGGGAAAGTCTTACGATATTTGATTAAATAACTTAGGGTTGTTTAATTAAATAAGAGGACTTTAGGGGATTAAATTAAATAGTTTGATTTATTCAAATTAATAGGATGAAATATTAGTATGAAAGAGGATGTATTAACCTAATTAGGTCAATTATATTAACAAATAAAAAATGATGCGATTAATTAAATATCTAGGCTAATTTAATCAATTAAGAAAAAAGCGGTTGGTTTTTAGGATAAAATAATGTTAATTAGCCAATGTAATACATTAAGACATTTTTAGGTGTCTACATTTTTCCCCTCTTTGAAGCAATGTACTCATTGAATTGGTTCAAAGACTGATGTTGATTTTGATGTTGATGATGATGCAGAAACAAATATCGATGATGCCTTTGAGATATTGATAGCCTAGCTAAAGCTGATTGATTTGATTGGTTAATTGATGACATTATTGAGGATTCACAACAATGCAGGGATTATGTTGAATAACATGAGGATTGATAGGGAATGATATATCCCAATGATGGTTGATTTGATAGATTTGATCAAGTGTTTCTAGCAAGGCTAGGAACAAAATTTGTTAGATGATTTGATATCGATATGATCAAAAGATGGTTGGTTGCCCCCTTGAGAGATTGATCAGAGAATAAAGTGTTCTAATTGGGCCCACGATAGGTGAAAATTAAAATTATGCTTGAGATGTTGATGTTTTAGGTTGCTTTTGAGCTGAAGAGCTATGACTTTTCATATTGTTGAGCTAAAGATGATATAGATGTCCCACTGTGCCCCAACGAAAGAGGGATTGTTGGTGTGCTAGCTCAGCTATTGATGTAGACTGATTTCATGATGTATAGATAGTCACTGGCCATGGGTAGCGTCATGTATATTTTGATATATCACACATATTCAATACCTGGACATAAATGTTAGTAAAGGTAGAAGAGCAAGAAGAATAAGATGGATGGATTAACCATTGATTTAAAGAGTGATTTAGAAGTCCAACAAGCCTATGATCCACCGATAATTTATTAGATATGGTGATGAGAATAATGATGGATTTAATCATATCTTGGGATTGGGATTTTTTTTCATTCCTTATTTTTGATATAACACATAGACATGATGCATCAAGGTATTAATAACCAAGATGACATTATATCTAGTGTAATGGACTTTGAATCTGCAAACAAATAGGATAGTTCTTGTTCACACCTTGACATATGGAAACCTCGTTGGAATGTAGTTTAGAAGTTTAGAATACATCAGACCAAAGCATACACAATAGTCAACAATCTACTCCAAACAACCTCCCTACACACAACTAAGTAAGTATGTGCCAAAATTATTCTACAAGAATACCCACAAGCATAGAAAATGAAAGATAATGATCAATGCTCTATTCCTTTCTCTCTAAATCATTGAGAAATCATCAAGAGGTCCTCAAAATAGGTCAATAAGATAAATCATAAGGAAAGATAAAAAACAAATAGTCAATGCTATCTATATCTCTTGCCAAATGTGTAATGTGTTTTGAGGATAAATATCCAAAGTGATTATCAATGATAATTACCATTGCATGAAGGATGCATCCTAGGACATGTTATAAGATGTTGGTAGGTTGATAGGTATTTTGAAAAGCTATTGATATAAGGTTTGACTGCCATGTTTGATGATGATCAAGAATTTGATTTTTACCTTTAAAGGTTCTACTTTGCTGATTGTTGTACTTATTTTCCATTTGTTTTACTAGAGGGTGAGTGTGATGATCAATTTATTATGGATGGATTATCATGGGTGAAAGCAAAATGGGATGGGTGGTTCTAGAAATTTTGGAATATTTGAATGTTTTTGACGTTTTTTAATGTTTTGAGGCTGTTTTTGGTCTTTTTCGAATGTTTATGTGAATGTTTTGGTTTTTGATTATTTGAGGTTGTTTAGGGTTTTCCCAAAGATATTTGATGTTGTTTAATTCTTTGAATGTTTTCTAATGTTTTTCGGTTTTTTAATTTTCAAATGTTTGTGAATATTTAGGGGCCTTTCAAGATTTTGCAAATGTTCAAAGGCTTTTTCAATATTTGAATGTTTAGGGATTTTTTGATATTTGAATGTTTAGGGATTTTCCGATATTTGAATGTTTAGGGTTTTATGAGTTTATTGACCAATAACCTAACATAAAAGACTATCCTAGGGGCCTTGAGGGATGATCAAATATTACCCTTGCCTACATTATACACACAAAGACCAAGTAGTTCGACTGACTTGACTTATTGATGATGAAAAATGAACAATTGATGGAATGCCAGTTTATTATGACAAAACCTTAAAGGACTGACCTAGGGTGTCTTGGGGGCACATCAATGATGTCCTTTCCCACATTCAAGCTCAAAGACTCATAGTTTAAAATGGTTCTATTTTTTATTTTTTGACCTGTTTAGGGATTTTTGATGTGTTTTGGATGTTTTGGATTTTTCGCATGATGTTGACGAATATATGGATATGTGACGGTTTTAGTGAGCTATTTGGGATTTTGTTGAAAACCAAGCTAGGATTGATTGATTTTATTTTTGGATTGATGATGATAAAATTGTTGAGGATTCAAAACAATGAAAAGATAGTGTTAAGAAACACAAGGATTGGGAAGGATATCCCGAGATGATGATGGATTGATTAGATTTGATTGATCAAGATCCTAAAGCTTGGTTTGGAATAATATTAATTTGAATGATTTGATGTGATGTTGAAGGGAAAGGTAGATGCAACTGATATTAATTATTTGGATTGATGTTTGATAAAAGATAAAGCTTGGTAAGGAACATCTTCTCGTAAAAATGTACCATGGGCTAGTGCTTTAGATTTTTGCTAACAAATGATTTGACCAAATTGATTTCATGTTAGCAAATTTTTAGATCACAACATGAGTTATAGGATATAGCTCAATATTTAATCCCAAATTAAGATGTAAGTATCTACTCCCAATGTCTAGCAATGTATGGAATGATATGGTTGGATGCATTGATAAATGGATGGATTGATGGATGGGTATGTGAAGGATGATAGGGATTACCTTGTGATAGGATAATATGTTTGGATAGAGTATGCCTCTTTGGAAAATGCCTCATGGCTCTGATAATTATGGGTAGGATGGGATCAATGACAATGACCTATTTTAAGATATTTACCATAAGCAAGTGCAAAGTACATACCGAACCTTTTCCAAGATCAGGAGAAGTCAGATTGGATGAAAATGGATTAAATGATGAATCATGGTTTTATTACAGATAAGATGGATCGAATGTGAGATTTATTATGGATGGGATGAGATGCTTCCACCCAAAATGGTTCATATAGATGCTTGATTCTACTCATGATGCATATTTTCTAGGTTTTCAACATGGTACTTGTCCAAAGCACCACCAAAGTGGTTTTCACTAGAGGATGATTTTTCTCTTGACTATTTTCTTGATTTTTGAAAGTTTATGCTCATGTTGAACCACCTAGTGGTGTTGATGTAGAAGTTTTTGGTGTTGATATAGATGTTGCTATCATGATATTCCAATGATATCCTTCTTGGAGGAGTTGTTTTGCTAAGATACAAGCACTTGAATGTAACCCCTGGATATTTTTTTATCTTCCTTATCGATATCGGAGTTAACCTTACCTAGATGTGCACATCACGATAGAGTTCCCTTAGAGTCCTTATGATAAATATTTTTTGCCAATACGTAGTCAATATGAGATTTGGATACCATGGATGTTGAAATGGATGGTGGAATGCGTTGAGGGATATGAGATGTAGATGGATTGGTTGACAATTTGGAATCTTTGTTTCTCCAAACTTAGGATGATGAGAAATGATGGGTGGATATGGAGACTCGATTGGGAAGAACTTCTTGTTATACCTTGTAGGTCACTCTAGAATATTTATTTTACAACAATGAATATTTTTTCTGAATGAACTTCCCTTTTTGATTTTTCCCCATAGTTTATTTGAGTAAGGTAGTTTAATAGGGATGATTTTATTTATTTTTATTTGGTGTCTATTTGAATTTTTCTTGTTCATTTTTCTTTGCGGATTTTTTTTCTTTGATACAAATTCTTGATGTTGATTTATTTTGGAATTTATTTCAACCTGCTTTGGATCAATCTCTTAACATGGGTCAATTTCAAAGGATGGATCTCTTATAAAGTGTTCTTGAATGTATTCATTAGGCATGGGTATTGGCTCAATATTTTATTGATCTTCAAGTGAATTTGGATCAAGTGTTGAGTTGAGGATTACTTAAATATCTGCAACCATGAGGTCAAATGATGTCAATATATCTTGGAAAGGACCATTGCTAGACTTTGGTGAAAGATGTTGATCATGCTTTGGAATAAATTCTTTATGTATGTCATCTAACTCATTGGGTAATGTAGAGGAATAATAAACTTGATCATTAGTGGATGGTCCTTGAACTTTATCCCCAACGATTATGGTAGAAACCTTGTCAATGTATTCAACTATGAGATCAAATGATAATATTTCTTGAAATGGATCATTGTTAGATATTGGTGAGGGGTTTTGATCATGATTAAAAAGTGTATCTTGAGGTATGTTGGTTTTCTCATTGGATGAGCTAGAGACCTTGTCAACATGATCATTAGCAGATGGATCTTGAATTTCATCCTAAAAAATGGTGGTGGGGATATTGCCAATATTTTCAATCATAGGATTAAATGATGTTAACCCTTATTGAAATGGATCATTGTTGGATATTGCTGATGGGTTTTGATCATGATTAAAAATTGAATCTTGATGTATGTTGATTTGATCATTGGATGTAGTGGAAAAAAATTCAAGGTTCTCATTGATGGATAGATCTTGATCCTTGTTTTCAACAATTATGGTGGAGAGATTGTCATTGCTATCATTAATGGTTGAATCTTGATCATTGTCCTCAACAGTTATTTTTTCTTGATCAAGAAGGTCTTGGATGAGATATTTGAGTTTGATACAATCTAACGTGTCATGACCTTTTGTGCTTGGTATTCACAATAAGCATTATCATCATCCCATGGGAACTTGATGCTAGGTTCACCCCCATTTAATGATTCTGGAAGATTGATAAGTTTAGCATGGACTAACGTGTTTAATTTTGATTTGATTGGGTCCCCTAAAGGGGTGTATTCAAGTTTTTCATCTTGGAGATGTGGTGATTGATCTTGTTGTCAAGGTTGCTGATTTTGATATCCAACTTCTTGATATTGAAGATATTCTTGGTGTGGTTGTGGACACAACTCAATGTTGTGATCACATGATTTAACCAATGGGAGAGTGTGTCAATTTTTGGGTGGAAATGTCTCTTGGTGATATGAATAATTTATTTTGGTAAGTGTAGCAATTTGATCTCTCAAAATTTGATTTTGATTTTGATTTTGATACCCTTGATATAGGCGATTTGGTTATTTTCCAAGCATATTTGGAATATACACTTGTGGTATTTGTATGAGATGATGCACAAATTGATTATGGAAAATGTTATGATTTGGGATGATGTTTAGTTTTTTCATTATAGGTTGGAATTGAACATTGTTGTGGTTGGGAAACACATTGCTTTGATTTAGGTAAACTTGATTTGGATCAATATATGGAGTTGTCAACATATTGTTTGAATATTGAACAACATTGGTGTGATTTACAAATGTATATATCCCATAGTTCACCAAGTGTGGATTTGATATGTTCATGTTTGGTAAGTTTGTATTTGGATCAATATATTGAGTTTTCAACATATTGTTTTGATATTGAATAACATTGGTGTGATTTACAAATGTATATATCCCATAGTTCACCAAGTTTGGATTTGATATGTTCATGTTTGGTAAGTTTGTATTTGGTTTACTCACAATTGGCATGTATTGATTTGATGGGATAATGTTTTTCTGTTGAAGACTCATGTATTGATCATTTGGTTGATAGATTTGTAGGTTTTGAATTTTATTTAAATCTACCATAGGGAAAGGTGTTCCAAAATTTAGATTGGGTATACTCACATTTGTTGTAGCATTGAGGTTTGTAGGCTATAATGATCCCATGTGTGAATTGTATAAATGTGAGTTTTAATCAATTGGTATTGTAAGGATTTGATAGTTTGGTTGATTTAGATCACTCATGATGTATGAATAAAAATTATAAATTCCATATTTTTCTTGTGTTTTTATCTCATTGCAAAAGTGAAACTCTAAGGTATTTTAGTGTAATGCCCCACCACATAGCCCTAGAGGAAGATGAAACTACAATGAAAACGAACATTTTATTTTAAAAGTGTAATTAATAACATGCAAAGTGCACTACACTAATGAAACATCCTCTAGTTATGCGACCAAGCTTACAACTAAATCCCATGACATAAACAAATAACTCATTCATAAAATATAAATTATTACTCATGAATTAAAGATCAAACATCCAAAGCAATAAATACATCTCATAAGATGAAAGTACATAAAATATCCATAGATTACATTCATTCTAAATAATATTTACAAGCTCATTTCCAAAATGAGTAAGATCTCACAATAATGTTACAATAACAAGAATCCTCCTCGAATATAATTGAGGAGTGATACATATACAAAATGTCCAACTGATAAAATAAATCATAAGAATGGAACATAACTGGTACACACAAGCTCTCTAGTCTAGAAGATCCCGCCATCATGAACATAAGGAGGGAACCCAATAGAGTATGGTGCATGTTCCAACCAACCAAGTGGTACCCGAAGGCCCACCCCTCATGCTAGGAGATAGTAAAAAGGATTCCTAGGAAAAACCAACAACCTCTAGACACAGGCTATCACATGATTGAAATAATCAAATACAAGTACAACACTAACATATTGGTTACATTTCTTCTAGAGTAAAATAATCAAATATAATACTAAACCAAACAAACTACTCTCACAAGATGAATGTCATCACAAAGCAACATGGGTTACCCTGACAGATCTCCCTAGACCCAAACCCCCATCGACAAACACTCTCCTACTAACAACACATGGATCTAATCCATAACCCAAGGTTAAACTAGTGCACACATATGGATAATAATTCCCAATCCAAAATATAAAGGCATCACATCCCCGTTCATGGTAACTGGGTGATTAACTGAATAAAACTAAACATACTACCTAAGGAAAATCAAGGGATGAACAATAAAACACAACAACCCCAAATAATAACACCACATCTGGAAGACTTACAAAATAAAACCTAACATTTCTAACCAATTTCTGTCAAAAATGAGAATAGAAGAAATCACATTTAAAAAGGAAATGACATAAATAGATATAAATAAACCAATTTGTTTGTTCATATGAAGATTTTATTTTCACAAAAAAATTGACAGGAAGTATATACAAGATTTTCCCAGAGAAGCAAATTGTACAAAAATACTTTCTATAGAAGAATGCTTTCAATTTTCAACCAGAGGTTTTCAAATTTCTCCAGATAAACAAATCTAATATAAAGAAGAGAAATAATTTTCTACAGATAACATTTATAAAAATTCTCAAGAGGTTTTCTACAAAATTCTAAAGAGAGATTTAATTCCACCTGAGTAGAAGTTTTCCAGTTTCCTATTATTTTCCTTCTGGGTTCTCCATTGTTTAAAAACAATCCCTAAAGGAGTTTCCAAAGCTTCCCCAATTTTTTTATAATTTCAAAAAAAATAAAAACTTACAATAATTACTACAGAAGGTTTTACAGTAATTTCCAGACACGACATTCTTTCAATTTTACAAAATATTCAAAAGCTTCTAAATCTTGTACATGACATCTTTTCCAGAACCACAAATTAATCTAATAGCCCTTCCAAATCAAAATAAAATAAAATAATTACGAAAATTGAACCCAAACGCTTGAGGAGATGAAGATTGATGTAGAGCTTCTTCCACAAAACAAATCCAGAGCCAAATTATTTTTCCAAGATTATCCTTCCTCGAAATTTTAACAACCAAATTCAACAACCCATTTTTATTTTTAACCTCTCCAAAAAAATCTTCTCTCCTTTTGTGAAGTAGCCTCATACCTCTCTTTGTTAAACCAAATATTCTCTCCATGAAATAATTTCCCAACACATGTCAAAAATAAAATATCTTCTCAATCAATTCATAGATAATACTTCTAGATATTTTCTAGATATTTATGCCTTTTAATAATTCAAAATCAGATAGTATTTTCTAATTTAAATTTAATCCAATTGATTTAATTACTTTATAAAATAAATTTAATCTCAAGGTTAAATCATTTTACAAAATAAAATAAAATAAATTAAATTACAAATCTTCTAACACAATAATCAAGATTAATTAAATACTCACATAAAAACTTTAATTCATTTATTTCCATTAAACATATCTTGCAACATAAATAAACAACAAGGCAAGTATGGACAACATGATAACAAAGCATGACCAACTAAAACTAACGATACACTATGACTAGGGTTGTGGCTTGACAAGGGAACCCAAATACTATCTCCTAATCAAAAATAATGTTGGGAAATGGACACACTCAAACCTGTGAATCTAGGTGGAGTCGATGTCCTGTACTTGCAATCCTGCAATAAAATCATATTTTGAACATGTATATTTATCATAAGAAATCACACCGTGAAGAGAGAATCATGGAATCGCAGGGTGCTCACAAGCAAGTGATGCAATCTTGTTCCCTTCACTAATACAATGTCACATCAAACTGATGAAACTAAATCCTCAATAAATACAGATGAGAATATATAAATATCAACTCAAATAAACAACTATGCTAATAAGAAAGCATGTCATAAACAATAAACATCCATATAGTGTACTCTCACATCATAATTTAAAAACCAACATCACTCCAAAGTCAAAGATCAAATAACAACATAGTATCATGGTCTATGAAAGTAAAGGTACTATAAAAAACATAAGCATAATAGAGTGGAAAACTATCTAAGAATATGAGTAAATCAAAGGGGTGCTACATTCTTCCCCCCTATGGTCAGGCTTACTCTTGGAAGCCTACAAACACACATAGTAAAAAATCCATTTAATCACACATAATCAAATTATTCCAAACTTAAATAACTCCATCCATCAACGTAAAAACAAAAATAACCAGTGTCATAATCCTCCAAGCCAAATAAACTATCAAAGTCTCAAAAATACATAACTCAACATAACAAGTGTCAATGCAGAGAAAACAAAGCTAAAGGAACTTCCTCAACCTCTTGTACCACAGGATTTCCATGAGCTCTCAAATCAACTACCTATACACTACCATTAATCTCCACATCTGCGCCCTGATGCTCTTCTCAATGATGATCAACTACTGCACTCATCCCATGTGTCCTTCCTGCGTCATTCCTTGCTAGCTCTACGACCGTTGACCTTTGACTGAATTTATATGTGTTCCTCTAAGGACATTGTCTAGCTATGTGGCCCTACTGGCTGCAAGTGAAACATCCTATACCTCTACCTGCTGCAGGCTGTGTTCTCTAAGATGACTAGCCAGGAAAATGGAGCTGGGATCTCAACCAAATCCAGATCCTTCTAGATGAAAGATAATCACCCCAAAACCCAAAGCCCACTAGGGATGCCCTACCAAAGTGAACATCAATCATCCAATTCTCAAACTCAAATCCTCTACTAGAATGATTGATGAGTAGATAATGTGCCCTCAAAAGGCCCACCATAAGTCTTGATAAAGATGAGACATTTCTCCTCCTAGGGAACCTTTCGCTTTCCCTAAAAACCTATCTACCACCCTCCTATCTAGGGCTAAGTTGGGTAAGAATATTCTCAAGAAAATAACGTAATTGAGGACCCAGGTGCTCCTCATGATCATTCTCATGGGGACTCAAAAAAGAAGTGTTCAGATGATTGACTCCACAACCACCTCTCCTAGGCATCCTACACACACCACCCAAGAAATGAGTCACAAACAATTAGGTGAGGGTAACTGAAAGTAAAATATAGAAACTCATAAGTGAAGCACCATACTCATTATTTAACATACATTCTACACATACACAACAATGTACATCACCATAAATCAGAACACAAGGTCACACATGGGTCCATCTAGACACCAAAAAGAAGCATACTAATCCATGATACATAATCCACAAGACACGAATCGATATCCATATTACATAATCCATACATCACACTCAGTGGCTTGATAGTGGTAGACCACAAAGACCTATGTCTTGTTGTATAAGGTGACTAGCCTCCAAGAGATAGTCATCACACATAGGTGGGTAATGGGTCCTAGTTGAGTAACAACCTCACATACCCCCATCCTAAAGGTTCCCTGTGTTTGCTTCCATGTATACACTCATTAAGTCTACCTAATATGTCCGACATTGAAAATAATAAAAATAAAATAGTTTAGCCACCAAGGTCATAAGGAAGAGTTGTCAAATAAGGTTTGCACCCTCACTAAGCTATGAATTGTAGCAAGCTATTGACACATGGGAACACTTCAGGGTTGTGGTTGACCTGAGAATGAAGTGGACCTCTAGATTAGGGGCTAGTTCCCGTTTAGATAACTAGAAAATACTGAAATATGATAAGGAAAAGAGTAAGAAGGATATGCTTGAAACTTAGAACCTATCACTAACAGGTGGAACACCAAAGGTAAAATTTTGACAAAAGCTATTTAAACTCACAAAAAACTCAATAAAACTAAACAATCTCACAACACAAAGATTTATGTTTGCAAAAATGATTCTATGTAAGGCTCTAACTATTCTAATGCTTAAACACAAGGAAAAAAATGATGTCTTAACAAATATAAAAGCAAGAAAAAGAGATCACTAACATAAACCTGCACTATGACATAATATATTTTGCATGCAACATGGAAGGAATTTGATAAAATAAAGGATAACATAAAACTTTATCATGCAACTCACAACCAATACTAAACAACAAAGAAAATATGTGAAGGAAATGACTTTCTATTAAGGAAAAATGAGTATTTGTATTACAAGGGACAAAATATAATGAGTTACAAAGTGAGAAGCATATGCCTTAATAATCTCCAAACCAAGAACTAACCCCAACAATGAAAGAAGAGAGAGAATTATAGAAAGAGTCTCCAAAATTCAAAATTGAATTTTGGCTCTAAAATCTTATGTGTTGTTAATACTCTCCTCCAAATAAGGAATGCAATTGCCACCCAACTCCAACAAGAGTTGTCAAAGTTTCACCAACTTGGTGAGTCATAAGCAACTGAAAATCCCTCAAAATCAGGTTCAAAACAAAAAGAGAACTCCATCTTTGTGCCTCAAAACACTCTTTGACTCAATTCGAGTCCAAAGGAGTTCAAAACTTGAAGAAAAAATCCTGATTTTGTGCTCCAAACTCTTGATTTATTTCCAAGATCTATGCAAGGTTTGAAAGCTCTATTTCAAAATCTAATTTGACTAAGTCTTTGAAAAATATGACATAAAGACACCATATTTGTATTTAATAATAAAATTTACTTAAAAGTGATTTATAATTTATCACCTTAAATAAATGTTTTATAATATGATTTCAATGCAAAATACAAAAAGCCTCTAAATAATTCAAATGCACCAAAGACATTATTATTTCTAGCATTTTGAAGATAACATTATTTATAGTGATTTATAATTTATCACTAAAATAAGGTTATACAATTTAATTCAAATGCAAAAATAAAAATAAAAGCCACAATGAAAAGCTTTATTGACTAAGTGTTTAGAAGCTTTTATAAAACACATAAAAGAATTAAAAAGGCATATAGGATGCCACACACCAAAAAAAAGTGGAAAAAGTTTAAAATAAAACTTAAGTAAAAAAGAATGCCCTCCCTAACAATGCATTTCCTAGGGTTTTTAAGAAAACCTAAAATGAATATCGAACATTCATTTCAATATCTTCATTTCAATTGTATTTCCTCCCACTGTGTTGGGCACCACCATGAAACCCTTATTCGACCTCTCTGCTTGGAAACTCTATGCTTGATGCCATTTTTGGAGGTTTCTTTGAAGATCTAATGCTAAGATCTGAAGGTAAATTTCATTTTTTAATGAAACTTGATTTTATTTTTCAGATTTGAAGTCAAAGATGAGTTCATCTGGCTATGGCTTGGCATTTTTGATGATTTTTCTCTGTGAAATTTACTTTTCTGTCTATATTTCATTTTGACTTTATGTGCTTCTCCTTACTCGATTGTGCCATAAGCATGAAGGTTTTCTAAAAATAAAAAGATCTTAATCATTGATCATAGGTAAGACTTCCATTGTGATTTTTGCTGATCTTCTTATAAACGTGGGCATCATTGAATCATTTCTTAATAGAAAGAACAAAAAAATGGTCGTGCAGCTGTAGGTTCCAAATGCAAATTTCAAGCACTTTTCTTTTCTAGGTTCTATGACTCGATCTTTAAGATTTTGGATCTCCATTCCTTCATGAACAAAACCCTTTCTGTGGCTGTGTATTTCCTTTTTATAAATGAAAACTCCTTTTGTATGATAGGCACAAGCTTCTATGCATGTTCTTGTAACCTCTGCATTTGTTCATGAAAAATCCTCAGCATCCTATAACAATTCATACATAGTGTTTCTCATTAAGGACTAAATTTCTTGAAGTTAGGTTTGCTGCCCTTGTGAGTTACTCTGTCCATTTAATTACATTTATGACAACACAAAACCCTACATGCAGAAATTCATGCTGGTCCCTTCACATGGACTGTGATTTTGAAGAACCCATGTCATTGTATGCTTCGTCCTTTACTTCAATCATGGATTATCTATGCACCTTTGAGTATCTCCAGCGTTCGCTTTAGTATTGACACCATATCATTATAACATGATAAATTCTTTGTGACCATATCATCTTTGAATGTTGATTATCTTCATGTAATGTTGTTGTCTTGTAGATTATTGTATCATGATTTATATGGCTGCAAATACCTTGAAATATGTGATATCTTGATGATAAAACTTGATAAGAAATCATTTTGACATTCTTGCAAACAAGGCATTCTGAAAATGTACTTAATATGCAACACTATTGTCATCTATAATTTGCATACTTTAGACAATCAGGGATGACAAAATGAAAGTATCATATGACAATCATAGCCATGGAATATTAGTTGCAGAACATAAATATTCTAATGAAAGATAATCAACATTCATCTGGCTCTATTTATTGCACTCAGACAGGTGTATCATCATTTTTCTTTTATTTTTTGATGGAAAACTACCAACTAACTGTGCAAAACAACACTTAGGGTAAGGAAGGATACATCTATCCTAGGTGTAGAAGCACTTATTTGACATCTAGAAACTTATTCTAACCTACTTTAACCAAAAAGGAAGCTGGTCAAACAAAACCATTGACTGGCTTTGCAAAATAACATCCTTTTCTGATCAACAATTGATGCATTGGACAATTATGTATTGCTGAAAAGATATGAAACACAAGCAGAAGTTCAATAGATTGTTGGAGTGTTTCATGAAAGATTCAAGTAAGCTTACTTACCACTTGTTTGTGATCATGCCTATTGCCGTCCTAGAATGGAAAAATGAGCTAAATTTGATCACTTTCAGTTGCAACTCCAAAATCAGTTGTTCCTTTGATTGCTTCCTCATGCTTGAGTGCAAGCATGACCTCTGGTTTTTTAGTGGCCTCCAAATTGGCTAAATACTTAATAGGAAAAGCCCTTGTAAAGACAAAACTTGAACTACCCTTACTGTGCTTATGAACAAATACTATATCTTCTGGTTGATGTTCATTGATCTCCTCCTTGTCAATCCAACAAGGCACCTGGTCACCCACTTTCTTTACATACTGCTACTTCAAATGATCACTCATTTCTTCAATGGAGGAAGGAGAATTCCTAAACAACGAGATGACTTCTTCCAACACACTTTCACTCAATGCGTCTGCCTCAGGCTCCTTTATACACCAGAAAGGAAGCTGCTCATAATCCTCATTATCTCTTAAAGAAAAACATTCAAATTCAAGCCTATCCTTTGTATCTTAATTTTTCTGTTCCAACTGATTTTTTAGCATCAAACATTGTAAAAACACCTCCTCATCAAAGATCATAGGAATTTCATTGAAAAATTAGGCAAAACCTCAAGTTGATCACCAATTTCCTGCTCTATAACTTGCTGCTCCAACTTGTTATGTTCAGTATGACAACTTTCCTGAGATATAATAGGACCCACTATATCAGCTTGTGGAAATTCTTGGGCTATTGGAAGGCAGATAGGTTTTTCAAGAGGCTACTTCTGAGGGATTGCAGGCTGAACCTGCTCATGAATGGGCTCATTTTGGATGAAGCACACGGTGTTGAACAATGGAAAATATTTACCATAGAATAGGTTTGGAAAGGTACCATGTGGATGAACTCCTTGCTGAAGAACATATTCTTCCAATGAAGGAGGATAAATTGATTGGGATTCTAACTTTACGAACTTCTACTCATACTTTTCCTTTTGTGCAATTAACTCCTTTGCAAATAGACTTGCAAGCTGCCATCCTCATGCCTCCAATTCTTGCCTATGAAATTGGGCTTGTAGATCCAACTATTCTTGTTCATGGAGATAGGCTTAATAAGCCCACTCATCTCATTGCTAATCCATCCATGCAACATGATATTCAAACATTCCCTTTGTCTCAATAAGTTGTAAAGCCTGCTAATACTAAGTGAAATGGCCTTCTTGGGACTGCGTGGGTGGTTGGTAAGCATGATGTGCATGTTGGTTACTTGCTATAGTAGGGTTTGAATAAGAATGATAAGGTGTAGGGGAAATGTTCTCATGATATGAAGTGTGAAAGCATCTATCTTCATGAAATATTGACATTTATACTCATCCAAATTGCTGGAAATTAGAATTAACAAATTTATTTAGAACATACCAGCACCTAGACTGCTAAAACTAGTCGATTGAGGTTGGAGTCGCTAGGTGTGTGTAGATCATTCCTCCAAAGAATATGAAATACTACTACTGACACCATAATAGTAGAAAAATGAAGCTCCTTTTGAACTGATGAACCAGTTCAAGGTCCCATCAGGCGTGCCAAAAACTATTGTCAAATAAGGTTTGTACCCTTGCTAAGCTATGAACTGTAGCAACCTATTGACACATGGGAATAATTCAGGGTTATGGGTGACCTGAGAATGAAGTGGACCTCCAGATTATGGGCTTGTTCCCCTTTAGCTATCTAGAAAATATTGAAATATGATAAGGAAAAGAGTAAGAAGGATATGCTTGAAACTTAGAAACTATCACTAACAGGTGGAACACCAAAGGTAAAATTTTGACAAAAGTTGTTAAAAATCAAAAACAACTCAATAAAACTAAACAATCTCACAACACAAAGATTTATGTCTGCAAAAATGATTCTATGTAAGGCTCTAACTGTTCTAAGGCTTAAACACAAGGAAAACAATGATGTTTTCACAAATATAAAAGCAAGAAAAACATATCACTAACATAAACCTGCACTATGACATAATATTTTTTGCATCCAACATGGAAGGAATTTGATAAAATAAAGGATAACACAAAAATTTATCATGCAACTCACAACTAACACTAAAAAACAAATAAAATATGTGAAGGAAATGACTTTCTATTGAGGAAAAATGAGTATCTATATTACAAGGGCCAAAATATCATGAGTTACAAAGTGAGAAGCATATGCCTCAATAATCTCCAAACCAAGAACTAACCCCGACAATGAAAGAAGAGAGAGACTTATAGAAAGAGTCTCCAAAATTTGAAATTGAATTTTGGCTCCAAAATCTCATGTCTTGTCAATCCTCTCCTCCAAATAAGGCATGCAATTGCCAACCAACTCCAACAAGATTTGTCAACGTTTCACCAACTTGGTGAGCTGTAAGCAACTGAAAATCCCTCAAAAGTAGGTTTAAAACTAAAAGAGAACTCCATCTTTGTGCCTCAAAACACTCTTTGACTCAAGTCAAGTTAAAAGGAGTTAAAAAACTGAAGAAAAACTCCTAATTTATCTCCAACATGTTGGCACAAATCTCTCCATCATCTCCAAGATCTATGCAAGTTTTCAAAGCTCCATTTTGAAATCTAATTTGACTAAGTCTTTGAAAAATATGACATAAAGACACCATATTTGCATTTAATAATAAAATTTATTTAAAAGTGATTTATAATTTATCACCTTAAATAAATGATTTACAATATGATTTCAATGCAAAATAAAAAAAAACCTCTAAATAATTCAGATACACCAAAGAAATTATTATTTCTAGCATTTTGAAGATAACATTATTTATAGTGATTTATAATTTATCTCTAAAATAAGGTTATACAATTTAATTCAAATGCAAAACTAAAAATAAAAGCCACAATGAAAGGCTTTATTGACTAAGTGTTTAGAAGTGTTTATAAAACTCATTAAAGAATTAAAAAGGCATATAGGATGCCACACACCAAAAAAAAGTGGAAAAAGTTTTAAATAAAACTTAAGTAAACAAGAATGCCCTTCCTAGCAATGCATTTCCTAGGGTTTTTAAGAAAACCTAAAATGAATATTGAACATTCATTTCAATAACTTCATTTCAATTGTTATTCCTCCTACTGTGTTGGGCGCTGCCATGAAACCATATTCAAACTTTGTGCTTGACGCCATTTCTGAAGGTTTCTTTGAAGATCTAATGGTGAGATGTCAAGGTAAATTTGATTTTGTAATGAAAATTGCTTTTATTTTTTAGATTTGAAGTCAAAGATGAGCTCATCTAGCCGTGGCCTTACATTTCTAATGTTTTTTCTCTGTGAAATTTAATTTTTTGTCTATATTTAATTTTCACTTTATGTGCTTCTCCTTACTCGGCTGCACCATCAACATGAAGAATTCAAAAAATAAAAGAGCTTAATCATTGATCATAGGTAAGACTTCCATTGTGATTTCTGCTGATCTTCTTATAAACGTGGGCATCATTGAAGCATTTCTTAATAGAAAGAACAAAAAATGGTTGTGCGGCTATAGGTTCCAAATGCAAATTTCAAGCACTTTTCTTTTCTGTGTTCTATGAATCGATATTTAAGCTTTTGGATCTCCATTCATTCATGAAAAAAGCCATTTTTGTGGTTGTGTATTTAATTTTTTTAAATAAAAACTCCTTTTGTATGAATGGCACAAGATTCTATGCATGTTCTTGTAACATCTGCATTTGTTCATGAAAACTCCTCAACATCCTATAACAATTCATTCACGCTATTTCTCATCAAGGACTAAATTGCTTGAAGTTAGGTTTGATGCCCTTGTGAGTTCCTCTATCCATTTAATTACATTTATGACAACACAAAACCCTACATGCTGGTCCCTTCACATGGATTGTGACTTTGAAGAACCCATGTCATTGTATGCTTCATCCTCTACTTCAATCATGCATTATCTCTGTACCTTTGAGTATCTCCATTAGTCGCTTCAGTATTGACACCATATCATTATAACCTAATAAATTCTTTATGACCATATCATATTTGAATGTTGATTATCTGAATGTAATGTTGTTGTCTTGTAGATTATTGTATCATGATTCATATGGCTGAAAATAACTTGAAATATGTGATATCTTGATGATAAAACTTGATAAGAAATCACCTTGGCACTCTGGCAAACAAGGCATTCTGAAAATGTACTTAATATGCAACACTATTGTCATCTATAATTTACATACTTTAGACAATTAGGGATGACAAAATGAGAGTATAATATGACAATCATAGCCATGGAATCTTAGTTGCAAAACAAAAATATTCTAATGAAAGATAATCAACATTCATCTTGCTCTATTTATTGCACTCAGATAGGTGTATCATCATTATTCTTTTAACTTCTGATGGCTGTCATACTCTTGCATTGACATATTTTAATTGTTTAATTGCTGCTCCTTGAAGAAATATTCTTCAAAAATAAAAAGACATTACTATGTTAGTTACACCTGATGTAAGCAATATGCATTGAATTTTCTAATGATGTCTTCATGGCATTGAAACCTCCTTTGATGATTGCTTTGTGGATTCAACATGTATGCCTGTTCACTATCTTTGAAAAGATGACATAATGGCTTTAATTGCTTATACCATGAGTATTTCATTACTATTAGCTGGGCTCAACCCTTGTGGGAGCCACATTTATCCCCACTCATATTATAATCTGATAAATTAAACAACAACGTTATGTTTCCTGTATCTGTACATGACACAAACAAGTTAGTAAAAATAATAGATTCAATGGTTCCTTTTGATGCTATACCTTTTAAAGGTTAATTATTTGGGGAATGCATGATAGAGTGAGATTACATCTCTCTTGGTAATGTAGGGATAAGGTAGAATTCAATTTTTCACTGTTCTAATGCTACCCTTCACTATTTTACAGGTAAACCTTAGAGCTGGAGCTAAACTTGACACCGGAGCTGAACCAAGATCAACACAACTGTGACGATGATTCGTCATTCCAGGCAATGACAAATCACCTTCTCTCCTTGTTCTTACATTATTTTTAGTTGTGTAATACATTTTTTCTTGTATTCAGTATTTGATTAAGAAATCAAATCAGGCTACTCCTGTAGCTTGTGTGGAACTTCAATTTTTTACAATATGAATAAAAAACATTACTATGCAAACTTATGAATTCCCCTATTACAAACATTTGCATAATAACACTTGAAATTCACAAGTAATCAAATTCTGGAATATGATGAATACGTAGGCAAAAATTTTGGTACCTTCCTGAGATGAAAGCAATTCAACTCTACCTATTTTCATTTGAAGCTAAAAATAGGTAACAAGGGAAAATTAAAAAAAACTCAATTTCAAGAATAAGGAAATAAATGCACATAATGTCAACACTAAATCAAATATAACCATGAGGGTTACAAGAAAATAAGATCACAAGGTGTGGCTAAACCATCATAGTCAAATATAAACAAGGTGTCAACCTTCACAATCAATAGAAAATCATCAATAACCATAAAGAAAGTCCATAATATTTAAAATTTCACTTTACAACACTATGTGACTAGATACTAGCCAACAAATGAGTAAGGATGGAACACTGTATGGCTATAATAGTAGCCCTTTGTGGTGCGGAGTGAGATCGCCATCTAGATGACTCAGAGTATACTCCATGACTACACCCTGCATCATTCCATCACTTGACATGGTCATACACCAATCAGGGAAGGCACACACTAGTCGTATGCCACATGGCAATGTGTCTATGGCTCCCAGAAGTAGGCATGCACAAAACACACCCTGCATAACAATACCTCATGGGGAAGGCACACACAAGTACTTGCCGTAGCCAGAGGTATACATGGCTAGGACATAATTATATGCTATCTGATCGAACACTATTGAAAAAACCATGAGTACCCCTCTACAAGTGTGTGAGGCCCCATAACACTCATCACACAATTAGGCTATCATAACACAATATCATAGTGCACCTTCATGTGTCTATGCACGTGGCATCATGTAACACAACATCATCACCAACACTATGTCGGAACATCAGTGGGTTGTGGCAGCGTATCTATTGCATCATGTCAGAACACATGCAAATACAATATATATATAATGTATGAATGATTATATCAACATGGGGCTACCCAAGCTTCACCTCTCATATGGATGAGGTTGACTCAATAATTCCAAATCAATGTCTGTATGGATGACCAAGCATAAACTAACAAACCTATGTTTCTATACTCAAATATGTGGGGATTGGGCTAACACATATGAATCAAGTATCTTGATCCATTATAAGGGAAAGTAGTGGGTACGTTTCCTCAGAATCAGTTGAGCTGAGACTGCTCTGTGTCGCAATGTGCATACACTGCACACTCCACCCAAGGAATTTTTTGGCTGCTACTATCCCTTCACGGATTGAGGAGCTAGAAAACCAAAAGAAAAGAATCTATGAAAGTAACTTTTGGTTACTCTTATATATATGTTTCAACCACACGTAGGCTGGACCTCAATTAGGTAAGAAACATGCAAACACACATAATGGTATGGTTAATCCCACACCAAAATACAAATTTTTCCCCATGGATGGATACCCAGTATAACCATCCCATGGGAACGAAAATCAAGTACGAGGTATTGACAACACTCAACCAATACACAGTTACTGGTTCCACACATTTACAGGGGGGGCACAATTACATACAAAATTCCATAAGTACATTTACTTCCATAACCCATGTGATACATATCACTACCATTCATCCATAACCTTTAATCAGTTTTCTTTCACTCTAATCTTTTCCACATAGCACACGATGTTAAATGTCAGTGCCATGAACGCCGTGATCACTTAAAAAATCCACTAATAGATTCACAAGGACAACATAATGGGTTCATATGTATCAAGAGTACCCAGTGTATGAACCTAGGCTCTGATACCATGTGTAACACCTCATCATGTAACTTTAGAGAAAGATGCAACTACAACGAAAGCAAACAATTTTTAATTTAAAGTGTAATTAATAACATGGAAAGTGCACTACACTAACACAAACATCCTCTAGGTACACGACCAAGCTTACAACTAAATCCCATGACATAAAAAAATAACTCATTCATAACATATAAATTATTACTCATGAATTAAAGATCATACATCCAAAGCAATAAATACATATTATAAGATAAAAGTACATAAAAGATCCATAGATTACATTCATTCCAAATAATATTTACAAGATCATTTCCAAAATGAGTAAGATACTACAATAATGTTACAATAAAAAGAATCCTCCTTGAATATAATTGAGGAGTGATACATATACAAAGTGTCCAACTCATATAATAAATCATAAGAATGAAACATAACAACTGGTAAAAATGAGCTCTCTAGCCTAGAAGATCCCGCCATCATGAACATAAGGAGGGAACCCAACAGAGTATGGTGCACGTTCCACCCAACCAAGTGGTACTCAAAGGCCCACCCCCGTGCTAGGAGATAGTAACAAGGCTTCCTAGGAAAAACAAACAACCTCTAGACACAGGCTATCACATGACTGAACTAATCAAATACAAGTACAACACTAACATATTGGTGACATTGCTTCTAGAGTAAAATAATCAAATATAATACTAAACCAAACAAACTACTATCATATGAGGAGTGCCAGAAAAAAGCAACATGGGTTACCCCGATAAATATCCCTAGACCCCGACCCACATCGAGAGCCACTCTCCTAATGAAAACACATGGATCTAATCCATAACCCAAGGGTAAACTAGTGCACACATACGGATAATAATTCCCAATCCAAAATATAAAGGCATCACATCCTCGTTCGTGGTAGCCGGGTGATTAACTGAATATAATTAAATGCACTACCCAAGGGAAATCAAGGGTTGAACAATTAACCACAACAACCCCAAATAATAATACCTTATCTAGAAGACTTACAAAATAACAACTGATACTTCTAACCAATTTCACTAAAAATTGAGAACAAAATAAATCACATTTAAAAAGGCAATTCATGCAGAAAATAAATCTACCAATAGGATTTTCTAAATCCAATTTCCCTTCAATAAAATTCAATAATGCATTGCCTGAATAAACTAGTTTAATAAAATTTCTTTTATAGACAGTAGAGGAAATCAAATCTATCTATTTATTTCAATTTCTCAATTAATTTTAAATAAATAAAAATATCAATTTCTTCTTTAATTTTTTTTTTAAAAACATTCAAATGTGCATTCACATGCACCTATTATAAAAAAAAAACACTTATATATATATATATATATACAATTACATATATTTTTTATATAATTATATATAAAATATATTATTATTTAAATAATTAAATACCAAAATTACATTTTCTAAACAGTTACTAAATATATATATTTAAATATATTTTACATATATATACACATATATATAAATATATATACAAATATATACATATATATATATATATATATATGAATATATACTAATATATGTATACATATATATATATAAATATATATTATATTTCAAAATACAAAACCAAATATAATAACAATGAATTACAAAGGAGGCAAATTAAAAAAAAACCTTTAATGCAACATAGTGGGAGGCTATTCCCACAACAGACTCCCCCCATTTGGGGAGCCTCTGGCCTATGAGGGCAGTGGGCACTTCCCTCACAACACCACATCCCCTTATGGGGGGCGACGACTGTGGGGTTAGCCCCACCAATGTTTAAAAATTTCAATTTTTTTGCTTAACCAAAACAAAATCTAGTGATTAAATATTTGATATCGCCGTACGGTATTATCAATTGGGTCATTCAATAAACTTTTAACAAAGGTTTTCCCTCCATTATGTATCAACACGAATATATATATATATATGTATATATGTATAAATTATCATATATATATACATAAATATATATAAATAAATCAATTTTTCTGTTCAAACATGAACATTTTATTTTCACAAAAAACTCGAGAGGAAGTATATACAAGATTTTCCCAGAGAAGCAAATTGTACAAAAATACTTTATGTACAAAAGAATTCTTTTAACTTTTAACCAGAGGTTTTCAAATTTATGTAGATAAAAAAATCTAATAGAAAGACCAGCAGTAATTTTCTAGAGACAAAGTTTACAAAAATTCTCGAGAGGTTTTCTACAAAATTCTACAGAGAAATTTAATTCTATCCCAACAAAAGTTTTATAGTTTCCTATTATTTTCCTTCTGGGTTCTCCATTGTTTAAAAAAAATTCCTGCAAGAGTTTCCAAAGCTTCCTTGACAATTTTATAATTTCAAAACAAATAAAAACATAATAATTACTACAAAAGCTTTTACGGTAATTTCCAGACACGACATTCTTTCAATTTTACAAAATATTCAAAAGATTCTAATCTTGTACAGACAATATTTTCCAAAACCAAAAATTAATCTAATAGCCCTTCCAAATTGAAATAAAATAAAATAATTAAGGAACCTGAATCCAGATGCTTGAGGAGATGAAGATTGATGTAGAGCTTCTTCCACAAAACAAAGCTTCTTCCAGAAAAACAAAAGAAATCTAGAGCCAAATTATTTTTCTGAGATTATCCTTCCCCAAATTTTCAACAATCAGATTCAACAACCCATTTTAATTTTTAACAACCTCTCCAAAAATATCCCCTCTCCTTCCGTGAAGTAGCTTCTTACCTCTCTTTGTTAAAGAAAATATTCTCTCTATGAAATAATTTCCCAACAACCGTATTTAAAATTTCCCAACACATGTCAAAGATGAAATATATTTTCAATCAATTCACAAATAATCCCTCTAGATATTTTCTAGAAGTTTATGCCTTTTAATAATTCAAAATCACATAGTATTTTCTAATTTAAATTTAATCCAATTAATTTAATTACTTTATAAAATAAATTTAATCTCAAAATTAAATCATTTTACAAAATAAAATAAATTTAATTAATTAAATCATTTTACAAAATAAAATAAATTTAATTAATTAGATCATTTTACAAAATGAAATAAATTTAATTAATTAAATTAAATTACAAATATTCTAACACAATAATCAAGATTAATTAAATACTCACATAAAACCTTAAAATCATTTATTTCCCTTAAACATACCTTGGAACATAAATAAACAAGGAAAATATGGACAACATGATAAAAAATCACGACCAACTAAAACTAACGACACACTATGACTAGGGTTGTGGCTTGACAAGGGAACCCGCATACTATCTCCCAATCAACAATACCACTGCCCACAATGAACACACTCAAACCTGTGAATCTAGGTGGAGTCGATGTCTTGTACCTGCAATCCTACAATAAAAGAATATGTCGAACATGTATATTTATCATAAGCAATCACATCGTGAAGAGAGAATCACAGAATCATAGGGTGCTTGCAAGTGAGTGATGTAATCCTGTTCCCTTCACCAATACAATTTTCACATCAAACTGATGAAAATAAATCCTTAATAAATATAGATGAGCATATATCAATATCAACTCAAATAAACAATTAAGCTAATTAGAAAGCATGTCATAAAAAATACACATCCATATAGTGTACTCTCACATCATAATATAAAAACCAACTTCACTCCAAATTCAGCGATCAAATAACAACATAGTATCATGGTCTATCAAAGTAAAGGTACTGTAAAAAAACATAAGCATAATAGAGTAGAACATTGTCTAACAATATGAGTGGATGATGAAAGGGGTGAGTGATATGGGGGAGTGATCTTTACAAACATTTTGGGATAACACTTTTGACTATATGTTTGATTTTTTCATGTTTGGACAAAGGATTTTAATAGATTTGTGAATCTTTAAGGTAGATTTGTGACCTTCAAGATAAACTAGTCCAAAAAATGATAACTAACTTAACTAATTGCATGAAAAAGGATTCATTTCACATACAAAGTAGCTAAGTTAGGTTTTGAGTTGATATATGTCTAAGTACAAAGTATTAGTGTGTTCAAAAATTTGTAAAGTTTGGTGAAGTGAAGGATGAAATGTTTGACCCAATGTTGACCTAGAGTGAACCTTTGTTTTGCAAGACCAAGGTAATAAGATAATTCTATACCTCTAAAGTGATCAAACCCTAAGGTCTTATTGATTAAGGAGAATTTCTTGTGAAATGTGTAGATCTGGTTCATCCATGAAATAGAATAGAAAATGTCTCCTTATTGATCTATCTTGGTTGTGGTGATTCCTTAAGATACGTCTCCAAATATACTTTGGAATATGATGTCAAGTTTTAAATTTAGGAATGTGGACCTTCTTTTGGGGATCTTTATTTTGCGTGAGATCATTTAGAGAAGCACAAGATCATGAAAAAGTTGATATTTATTATTGTGCAGGAAGTGGTAATATGGGCCTTCCAGCCACAATATCAATATTTTCCTCTTGTTCATTTAAGATGTTTGTTGTTTTTCTCCATTGGTTTGGTGTTTCCTTCATTTCAAAAGTGAAGCTTATCAAACCACTAATTATATCCATTTGTTTTTTGGGAATAGGATTCCATTTAATTGCATTCTAAACATATTTCATGTATCTCTTAAGTCCTTGGAATGTGTTCCACAACACTAGTCTTAGGAAGTGATTAATTTGGAATGAAATAAACATTTAATTTGACATTTGTAGTTATTCCTAAATCGTAGGGGCATGTGGGGATGCCTTGGGAGAGATCCTAAAAAATAGGAGCACATGGGCACCCACATGGAAGGTGGGATCCACCTTAGTTCAGTTAACTGGTTGGTGAATTGAGTACACTTCAGAAATGCATCCTAGGTTCCTACAAAATAGGGATTTATTTATGCATGTTGAGTTACTATAAAATAGGGATTGATGTTTATGAGGTTAAGTTTAGTTCAGTTATGTTTCAGTTATCTTTAGTTGCATGTTAGTTAACTTCAGTGACTTGAGTTTCATGGACAAATAACAGGTGGATACATTCAGTTAACAGATGGAGGATCATTCATGCATATTGTTTTGCATGAATCAATGAAAGATGTGTTTCAATTAACAATGATAAACTTGGGCCAAACTTGAGTGCCCAAGTTGGAATCTTTGAGTTAAAACTATTGCATGGAAAAGATATTTTCAATGATTAGTTAAGTGGGACCCAATTTAGGCGCCTACTTTGAGGATGAGCTTGAATGATATATTTTTGACAACTATGAGGTTAACACTTCAGTGTTGGACACCAAATTTGAGGGAGACTCTTGTTTGACTTGTGCATGCATATGAGAAATCAACTTGGCAACCCTAGGCATGGATTTTCTCAAGAGGCTTTGTGATTATATATTTGATAACTTTTATGAGTTTGTAAGAAATAATATTGTCTATTATTGTAGAAATTGTATGCGAGAGTTTTGTGAGAAAATATTGTAGGTTATGAAGAAGATTTGTTGAAGAAAAAAGGAAGCATATCAATGAGAATTGAATCAGTGTTATTATAATCTTAATCAAAGGTTAAATAATACAAGAAAGACCAATTCTGGTGGATTTTTTTTTCCCGAGAGGGTTTCTCCACGTACATTCTTTGTCCTTTCTATTCTATCTTATATTACTTCTACAATCTTCTGTCTACTTTCTACAACATAAAAATTGATCAAATTCAAGATTAATCATACACAAGAGATTATGACAAAGAATACTAGAATTTAATCTACACTTACACAAGATTTACAAATTTTAAGCTAAATTTTTTCTATAGTTTTATCTTCATTTTCAATATTTGGTATCAAAGCTAATGGTTGGGTAGAGTTTGGGATGCCTTTCTCTTAAAATTTTGAAGGATTTTTGGTTGTAGTGGGAGCTTTTAACATTGTGTCAATTGCTGATTTGTAAAAGTAGTGTTGTTACAATGAGTTTTAATTCTCATTTAGATATTGAAAGATTCAATGGATCTAATTATGAGATGTGGAAACTAAAAATGGAGGATTTACTTGAAGAGAGAGATCAATGGTTAGCTATTGGTAATGAGACAAAGTCACCTACAACGATGTCAGATCAGGATTGGGCTAAGCTTGATAAGAATGAAAGAGGGACCATACGATTATGTCTTTTTGATGTTGTTCTCTTGAATGTTTCAGATGAAACTACCACATATAAGTTGTGGAAGAGAATAGGTGATATATATCAAACCAAAAGTCTTACTAATAAGTTGTATTTGAAAAGACAATTGTATTCTTTAAAGATGAAAGATGGTGATTTTGTTACACATCATTTAAATTATTTTAATTTGATTATGAGTCAGTTAGCATATGTAGATGTAAATCTAGAAGATGAAGATAAATGCATTTTGTTACTTTGTTCTTTACAAAAATCTTGGGAAAATCTAATTGTTGCTATCAGTGGTAGTTGTGCAGATCCTAGGATGGACAATACAATTCCTATTCTCCCATTAGAGGAGATGAGGAGGAAGTCTAAAATGGAAATCCAAGATGCCTTGTTTGTAAAAGGTAGGCTTGAGAAAAAGGAACCTAAGGGAGACAAGGAAGGGGAGGGTAAGTCAAAAGGAAAGAGTAAGGTAAAGTGTTGGAATTGTGGGAAACTGAGACATATGAAGAAAGATTGTAAGAATAAGAAAAAGATTTCTGATTCTTCTACACAGGAATCCTTGGATGAAGGTAATCATGCATTGATCATTTCATGTAAATTTTTTAGTCATGGATCTTTGCTTGATGTTAAACAGTGATCTTCATGAAGAGGATGGTAGTCATGATACCATGTATAGCTTGTACCACGATTCAATGGGAGTTGTTGGCAGTGACATGGATGCATCATTGGTAAGGTTATCTTCATGTGATTGGGGATACATTTTTTCTTGGTTTAGAGTGGTTTCTATTATGTCATAATTTACTCTTGATACAATTTTAGAGTTTCACATGGTACTTTTTATCTTGACACTAGGATGTTTATGTATGTTATGATTGTTGGAGTTGAGAAGATACAACACCACAGAAGCCCAAAAGATCTTTGCAAGCAAATAACCTGTTACAAGGAGAAGCAAAGAGAAGCAACAAAGGAAATGCTCAAGAATGTGGAGCAATGTATTCACCTAAAAACGTAAAATGAATAATGATACAAAAGATAGTTTTCAACTACATATAGATGAAAACCCTAAAAAGGAAAACCCTAGGCTTGCACAATAATAATTAATAAAGTAATTAATTATTATGTACCTAATGTTAGCTTAAGTGAAAAAGAGTTAAAAGAAAACTTTACATAATTAAACAAATATTGTTTAATTAATAAAGTAAATGTCCAATTACTCTAACACCCCCCCTTAAGATAGACATAGGGAGAAACTAAAACCTAGAAGAAGCTACAGAAAGCAAAAGCAATGGGTCCCGACAACAAGGCCAGATCAGGTACCCAAGTACAAAGAAATCTCTATGAAACGGAGAAAAGGAGAAAACCCAGTGGGAAAAACTCCTCTCCAAAAAGAGATAGAACAACATGCTGAAAGAAACATGAAGGAAGGAAGGCCTCATAAAGACCCCCCAAGGACAACTTCCTTCACCCCAAGCATAGAGCGCAACTGAAGATAGCGCGGAGATGCAAAAGGTTTCGTGAAGATGTCTGCAACCTGCTCGGCAGTGGGAACATACTCCAAGATGAGAGAACCATCCTTAATCAATTGTCTGATGAAATGCATATGAAGCTCAATGTACTTCGTCCGCTGATGCTCCACCGGGTTGCGCAAAATGTGTATAGCACTCTGATTGTCACACCAAAGAATAGTGGGACTATCAGGGGGAAAACCAAACTCAGTCATCAACTGACGAAGCCATAAAATCTCCTGACTAGCGAGCACTACAGCTTGGTACTCAGCCTCTGTAGATGATAATGCATGAGTAGTCTGCTTCTTGCACGACCATGTGATAGGACCAGAGCCAAGACAAAAAACAAAGCTAGAAGTAGACTTCCGATCATTGACATCACCAGCTCAATCTGAGTTAGTGTAGCCAACAATGTGAGGATCCCCTAATGTGTAGTGAATGCCATATGAAGTGGTGCCCTGAATGTACCTCAAAATACGCTTGGCAGCTTGCCAATGACTCTCATGAGGATCATGTGAGAATCGAGAGACAAGACCAACCGCAAAGGAAAGATTAGGACGAGTGTGAGTTAGGTACAACAAACTGCCAACTAACTACCAGTAAAGTGTAGCATCTACTGAAGGGGTGGGGCAAGTAGTAGTCAAAACAACCCCTGACTGAAAAGGTGTGGGGGCAGGCTTGCAATCAAGCATGCCAAAGCGCTGAAGCATATCAAAAGAATACTTCTACTGGTAAATGGAGATCCCCTCTGAAGATTGAATCACCTGAAGACCAAGGAAATAGTGCAGAAGGCCAAGATCTGTCATCTCAAACTGCTCCATCAAGGCTAGCTGAGAATTTTGAATCATAGAGGATGAGCTACCTGTGATGAGAAGATCATCAACATATAGCACAAGAATTAGGATCTCACCCTCAAGATGCTGAATATAGACCGTCTGATCAGAATGACAACAAGTGAAACCAGTGGAGAGCAAAAAAGAGTCCATCTTCTCATACCAAGCCCGAGGGGCTTGTTTGAGACCATATAATGAACGCTAAAGTCTGCAAATCAAAGAAGAATCATGAACAAATCCCTGAGGCTGCTCCATATAGATCTCCTCCTGTAGGTCACCATGTAAGAAGACACACTTCACATCCATCTGAAAAATGAGCCAGCCTCTAGAAGCTGCAAGTGATAATTCAAAGCGAATGGAATTCATCTTTGCGACAGGGGCAAATGTCTCAGAGTAATCAATACCCTCAACCTATGAGAAACCCTTCGCAACAAGACATGCTTTGTACTTATCAATAGAACCATCAACAACATACTTGGTGCGATACAACCATCGGCACCGAACCATCTTTTTTCCCTTAGGAAGAGGACAGAGATCCCATGTATTATTCTTCATCAAAGAAGAATACTCTTCCTCCATGGCACTATCCCACTCAGGGTGACCTGTCGCCTCTGAAAATCTCTGAGGATCCTCTGAAAGAGGATGAGTCAAAAGACTAGAACTCGTAGTATGAGAATGAGTGCGACGAGTGTCTGAAGGATCACTGGCCATAGATCCTGCTGCCTCAATAGTAAAGCAAGCCCATTTGGGCCTCTGAGGTGGAGCAAGTGGAGGTGGAGATGGGGGATCATCAATATCCTCATCAGAATCCTCAAAATAATCCTGAAGAGCTGTAGAGGGTGGAGTAGGTAGTGAAGTGGACACTGGAGATAGGGTATCAATTGGAGGAAGGCACTCATCAAACTGAACATCCCATCGAAACAAGACCTCTCTGGAATCAGGATCAAATAACTTGTACGCCTTAACATCCTCATAGTAGCCGACAAATATGAGGGGTCGACTCTTCCGCTCCATAGCTCTCCTCTGAGCATCAGGAGTAAAAGCCCATGCCTCACTACCAAATACTCGAAATGATGAAATATTAGGCTTGTCATGAGACCAAGCCTCCTTAGGAGTCATATGTTGAATCGCCTTGTGAGGCATCCAATTCTGAATATAGTTGGCACAATTGACTGCCTCAGCCCAAAAGGATGAATCCATGGACCTGGACTAAATCATACAATTAGCCATCTCCCGTAAAGTTCTGTTCTTGCGCTCAGCGATACCATTCTGCTGAGGGGTGTAGGGAACATAAAAATGATGTTGTAAACCATGCTCAGTGCAAAAATCTCTGAAAGATTGATTCACATACTCCCCCCCATTATCTGTACGTATCTGCCGAATAGAGAGACTAGACTACTTCTCTACAAATGTCTTGAAGACACGAAAGGAATCAAAGACATCAGACTTGTACTTAAGAAAGTACAACCATGTGCATCTGGAGAAGTCATCAATGAATGTGAGTACATACTTGGCCCCTGAAAAAGAAGGAGTGGGAAATGACATGAGGTCACTATGAATCAACTCCAAGGGTGCCAAAGCACGAGTGGTACTTCCCTTCGGAAAGGGATCCCTATGATGCTTGCCAAGCACACAACCATGAAAAACACCGTCAGTGTAGGAAATCTGTGGAAGACCAAGAACAAGTGACTGTGTACTCATCTGTTGAAGATATCTATAATTGACATGGCCCAAATGCTCATGCCAAAGCTGACTCACTAAATCTGCATGTGCTATAAGAGATGAATTTTTACCCTCAAAAGGTGCAAAGCCATCAAATCTGTAAAGACGAGATGCAGTATCAACACTACCAGTAGCCACAACCAAATCAGAATCATGGAGGTCCCGAATAACCACATCATGTGGTGAGAACTCAACTGTCTTACCAAAGCCAGTGAGGCAAATTTGATAAATGGACAAGAGGTTCATCGAAATGTCAGGAACAACCAAAACATCCTGTAGAGTGCCTCCATCCAAAGAGACAGAACCTGAACCCAAGACAGAAAGCTATGAAGAGTCACCCACTGCAATCTGTGAAGTACCACAAGAGGCAAGAGAAGTGACCAACTGCTGAGTGTGAGTCATATGGTGAGAAGCACCAGAGTCTAAAATCCAAGTGGACCCATTGGTCGATGTGCGTGCAGTGAGAGCATGACCCTTCCCTGTGGTGGAAGAAGAAGAAGACGACGGTGAGGAGATGTGTTGCTACTGCATGGCCTTCTCTAAAGCCTCTAATCATTTCCAACACCTGAAAACTGGATGACCTCGCTTTCCATAGAAACTACAAGTGTCTCCTGATTTCTCCTTAGTCTTGGAGGAAAACTCACCAGACTTCGAATATTTCCCATGTTTAGGATTAAATGGTGGTTTAGAATCAGACTTAGGAGGCGGTTTGGAGGAATGCTCACTACCTGCAAAATATTTCTTGGGCCTCGGTTTCTGCTTCTGTTTCCCCTTTGGTGATTGAGCAACCAATGCTTTGCTCTTTGAACCTGAGAGCATATCCATCTGAGAAAGGTGGGACTGTTCCTGAGACAAACGCTCACAAAATAAATCAAAGGTAGGCATGGTAAAATTGGCACCCAAACCATCCATGGTGGAGTAGAAGGAGGAAGCAAATATCTGAAATGGACCACGAAGCTTCGAAAGAATCAAATAAATGCACTATGTGTCTATCTTGTTCTTCCCACAACCCTGTAAAATAGAGCGGATAGTTTTGAACTTGTTCAAAAAATCCTCAATAGTGGGGAAGGAATTAGGTAACAATGAAGTCAGCTCCGCCTCAATCTGTAATGTGCGGAACTCATTAATGGCCCCAAAAAGTGTCTCAAACTTCAGCCACATGGCTCGAGGAGTGAGCAAAGCATCAAGGTGAAACAAAAGACTGTCTGAAACATGCAGGCATATCAAACCCATAGCCTCATCTATCTTGTTCCTGTGCTGCATAATCTCAAAAGCACGCTGCAACTGAGGCTGAAGCTCATCTAAATAAGACCATAACCCTCATGACCTGAGTAGCCTCATCATACACGACTTCCAAGTGTGATAGTTATGTGATGTGAGTAGCTCAACTGAAGAGTCTGCCATGAAACCCTGCACCTATACCTGCTTGTGTTTTTTATTATTATGTGATCTTTCAGAATAGATAGAAGATGCAAAAGGGTTTGTATTTTTGAGAGTTTTTGGTGTTTTGGTTTTCTGAGATAAATGACAGAAAGCAAGAGAAAAAACACCCCCCACAAAAGATAAACCCAAACCCTAGTACAAACTGAGAAGAAGGAAGCAATGCATAAGCAAAAAATACTTCAAGACAAAATTCTCATGTACCTAGTGAAAATTCTGATAAAATAAATCACATCACTGAATAGAGCATGTTGAGAGCTTTCCAACACCTATTCGTTTGCACAAAACAGAGTTCAGACGCAAAAGATACGCCCCTTGGAGTGAAAAAACCAAGTTCTGACTTTGACTGGAAAAAAAACAGCAAAACTGCAAAATCAAGAAAAATTACTAGTACCACTGGAACGGCACCGGAACCAGCTTTCCGACGATATATCGTTTGCAAAAAGCGGAGAAAAAATGCCCATTCTACGCCCGATTTAGCGCAAGCTGCTCCAATGTGCAAAAAAAATGTTTGGAGCCCTCAAGGGCTAAAGTCTTTGGCCCCTGGTCATGTGGATGACCAGGGGGCTGGCGGCTGGGGGCTGGGCCAAAACCCTCGATCACCCATAAGATCGGCGACTGGGGTTTAAACGCTGTAGGGGCTGTCACGGGTGTCGGCGAAGTCGGCGTGCTCGGAGGAGCCAAGCTGGGAGCTCGGCCAGAGTCGGCTGGGCGAGTTGGGAGCTCGCGGTGTCGGCTGGGCTAGGCGCAGGGAGCTGGGGAGCTCGGCGGAGCTCGGCAGGGAACTCGGCGGTCGGAGCGGCCGATGGACGGAGGAGCCAGGCGGAGCGGCCGGTGGTGGAGGCTGAGCGGTGGCCGCCGGGCGGCGCATGGGTGGCACCCGCAATTTACACTGGCCGCACAAAAAAACCATCGAAAAAATGATTTTTTTAAAAAAAATTTTGCGATTTTTTGCGTTTTTTGTCCGATTTTTGCTCCGTACGGCCCTAGGGCAAAAAAATTTTGCCTTCCAAATTGAGTGTAACCAAAATCGACGATTTGACAGTCATTTTAGGGGTTTTTGGGTGCTACGAATCCAATGGAACAGTCCATTTGGGCCCAAAGTGAACCCAAAAAATGGAGAATGTTGAATCCACCCAAAAAACATAAAACCCTAGATTTGCTTCGAATGCAAATTTCTCAAAACAAGAACAAGCAGCTGCAAATCTGAAGCTCTGATACCATGTTGGAGTTGAGAAGATACAACACCATAGAAACCCAAAAGATCTTTGCAAGCAAATAACCTGTTACAAGGAGAAGCAAAGAGAAGCAACAAAGGAAATGCTCAAGAATTTGGAGCAATGTATTCACCTAAAAATGTAAAATTAATAGTGATACAAAAGATAGTTTTCAACTACATATAGATGAAAACCCTAAAAAGGAAAACCCTAGGCTTGGACAATAATAATTAATAAAGTAATTAATTATTATGTACCTAATGTTAGCTTAAGTGAAAAAGAGTCAAAAGGAAACTTTACATAATTAAACAAATATTGTTTAATTAATAAAGTAAATGTCCAATTACTCTAACAATGATGCATCTTATCTCCTTGGAGGAGATGGTTAGATCATGCTGTCATGTTTATGCTTCTAATTCATGATTGGATCTTTGACATTGATCTTGTGTAAGTTCTCTTATGTATTGGGTAAATTAATTATTTTCTTGATTACTTCATGATAGTGCTATGTTGCATTTGGATTTTGGCATGGATTGGTTGGTTACAGGTCCTTAGGATACTTCGAGAAAGAAGTGAGGCTTGAGTTCTCTTATGGTAAGAGATATATGTTGGAATCGTTACTTGTAAAAAAATATTTTTCAATAGTAAATATTGAGAATCCCACACCTTGGTTGGACGTGAGTTCAACACACTCGGTGGTTTCACATGCCTCCAAAGGGGCAGTTTGGTTACAAAGACTTAGGAAAGGTATTGGTTTTAATTGCAAGAAAATTAAACTTGAATGTGATAGTCAGAGTGCTATTTGTTTAGCCAAAAATCCTATGTATCATGCTCATACTAAGAATGTTGATGTTCAGTATCACTTTGTGCGAGAAATGGTTGAGAGTGAGAAGGTATTAATTGAGAAAGTTGACACTTTAATTAATGCTACAGATTATCATACAAAACCAATTCCTACAAATAAGTTTTCTTGGTTTTGAGTATTAATAATTTTCTTGGAGCTTCATGATTATGTAGGTTGAATTTGAAGTTGGCATGGATTGATTAGTTGGTGCAAGAAGGCCATTGGTCTTGAGTCTTGTACTTGATTTATAGTAATGATTCCTTGTTTAGAATAATTGCAACGTATAATGTCAAGTGGAAGAATGTTGGGAATAGGATGACATTTAATTGCATTCTAAATATATTTCATGTATCTCCTAAGTCCTTGGAATATGTTCCAAAATGCTAGTCTTAGGAAGTGATTAATTTGGAATGAAATAAACATTAAATTTGTCATTTGTAGTTATTCCTAAATAGTAAGAGCATGTGGGGATGCCTTGGGAGAGATCCTAAAAAATAGGAGTACATGGGCGCCCACATGGAAGGTGGGATCCACCTTGGTTCAGTTAACTAGTTGGTGAATTGAGTACACGTAAAAAATGCATCCTAGGTTCTTACAAAATAGGGATTTTGATTTATGCATGTTGAGTTCCTATAAAATAGGGATTGATGTTTATGAGGTTTAGTTTAGTTTAGTTTAGTTATGTTTTGGTTATCTTTAGTTGCATGTTAGTTAACTTCAGAGACTTGAGTTTCATGGACAAATAATAGGTGGATACATTCAGTTAACAAATGGAGGATCATTAGTGCATATTATTTTGCATGAATCGATGATAGATGTGTTTCAATTAAAAAAGGTTAACTTGGGCCCACCTTGGGCACCCAAGTTGGCATCTTTGAGTTACAACTATTGCATGGAAAAGATATTTTCAACGATAAGTTAAGTGGGACCCAGTTTGGGCGCCTACTTTGAGGATGAGCTTGAATGAGATATTTTTGACAAATACAAGGTTAAAACTTCAGTTTTGGGAGCCAAATTTGAGCGAGACTCTTGTTTGACTTGTGCATGCATATGAGAACTCAACTTGGTAACCCTAGGCATGGATTTTCTCAAGAGGATTTGTGATTATATATTTGATAACTCTTATGAGTTTGTAAGCAAGAATATTGTCTATTATTGCAGCAATTGTATGAGAGAGTTTTGTGAGAAAATATTGCAAGTTGTGAAGAAGATTTGTTGAAGAACAAAGGAAGCATATCAAGGAGAATTGAATCAGTGTTATTGCAATCTTAATCAAAGGTTGAATAATACAAGAAAGACCAATTTTGGTGGATTTTTTTCCCGAAAGGGTTTCTCCACGTACATGCTATGTCCTTTCTATTCTGTCTTATATTTCTTCTACAATATTCTTTCTACAATATTAAAATTGATCTAATTCAAGATTAATAATACACAAGAGATTGTGACAAATAATACTAAAATTGAATCTACAGTTACACAAGATTTACAAATTTTAAGCTACATTTTTTCTATAGTTTTACCTTAATTTTCAACATTGTTTTCCTTCTATTAGTTCAAAGTTTGGTTGTATGATTGTGGGTGCAAGATTTGGTTTTTCAACTGGAGCTATCAGATGCCAAATGGTCATGTGGGGTTCAATTTGTCAATTTATCTTGCTTAAATGAGTTTATTTTTACCACAAACACTTATCTTGCTTAAGTTCAAACTAAATGTTTTCTAAAAACATCATTCATCTCATAAAGTCCATTTTGTGAAAAGGATGAAGTTAATTGCATAGTTACCTAGGTTTTCTTTGGGAAGTATGGATTGAGATGTAAACCAAAATATTTAGAAGTCTCTAAGAATAAATCCTTAAGACAAGCATTAATATTAAGGTTTTGTCAAAGGGTACCCATACTTAGACCAAAGAGTTTGAAATTTTGAAAAGACTTGTTGATATTTGTTTACAACTATTTTGGAACCATGCAAGTGTTAAACTAACTCTCAAGTATTTACAATCCTAGATAGAGTGGGTACATAATTCTTAGTAGGCTTACCAACCATCAAAACAGATGATTAATCCATGAAGATGAAATGGAAAAATAGGCTATGTCAAAGAAATTTAACGTCTTGACACACGAAGTAAAGGAGTCCCTTCCCCATTTTATTTATTGCCTCAATTAAAAATCAAACATGGTAAGTAGCTTCTTGGAGCGGTGCTACTCCAATGCACTACCTTAAAATATGTTTTGGCAATTAGACTTGGTTAACCACTGCAAACAAGGATTTTAATGACCATATTCGGGATAAATTGGTGCCATCCATGCGATGATTCACTCAATTAAGAGGCCTCCCAACCCTTAGAAATATCTAAGGGTTTTAAGGCATCACGAGGATACTAAGGGAGATATTCATCAGTATGGGACAACCACAACTGGCTTGGTATACAAATTTAGCCACAACCAAATTATTTATATGGAAAACCAAAATGAAAGCACTACTTTGGTTTGTTCCCTCTCATAAGTTGGGAGGCAGACCCTTCTAAAGGTATACTTGCACATTTCTCTTCACCTAAGATCACACAAAGTGCAAGGGGATTGGATACACACAAAAAAAATACTTCAGCAAGTTAAACACATGTTCATTTTAATCCATCATAGAAAATGAGTTCATTTTAAGCACTATTTTGATGTGTGGAAGTTGTATTGTTCAATTTTAAACCAACAAACAAAATGATGTGAGGGTTCAATTTTAAACAATTGGAACGTTCATTTCAAAGCCCAAAATAAATATAGTTTGGTCCTAAAATGTGAAATAAAGCATTATAAATGGGTTATAATTTCTCCATAAGTGTCGAAACACTTGTTACAATTATAAGATTTAAACAATGATATGCTCCTTCACTTCAAATGTTAACACCCAATCTTGCAAAATAAGTTAGCCTAAAAATCCAAAATGAGAAGTTAGTGATATGTTAATGGTTAGATGAAATCAAAAAATAGAAACACATGTCAAAATTTAAAACACATGTGAGGTTTTTTGGTTCAATTTTATCCAATTTCAAAGGCTAATTCATTTTATCCTTTCACTAAGTGTTGAGAAACATTTTTAGAAAATTAGATTATAACAGAAACTTGAGATAACAACTTTCTCAAATCTTAATCAATTTTCAAATCATAAAATATTTTGGAAAGATAGACATGATATATTCAAAACCAAACAACCCTTATGCAAGATTAATCATATAGAATTTATTAAAAATGAAAGAAAAACATGCTTTTAAGAGATTAAACCCAAAATTAAAAAAAAAATAAAATAAAAAATCGATATCTTTTTCAATTCTTGATGAAATTGAGTGCCGTAAAAAGCTACAGAAAGGTAAGACTGAGATCTAAAAAATACAAATAACAATTTTTCAAGCTTTAATTCACTCAATTTTCTATGATTAAAAAAAGTGACGAGTTTCAAGCAAAATTTTGGGTGTAACATGCAAAATTCCTCCAAAAAACACACAAAACATTAAATTTTTGCCTCCTTCTAGTGCCAAAATATGGATGTAAATCTTAGCTAAGCTAAACAAGATTGTAATAATCAATTTAAAACAATGTAATTAGCTAAAACAAGTTACATTCCCAATGCAATTCTTGCAAAGTTAAACTAGGAAGCCATTAAAACTTGAAATAAATCTCAAATTGCACAAAGAACCTAATTAAACTCAAAAAACATCATCTCATTGAGGGATTAGTGTTGCATCGGATGTGGAATTCAACTTTTTCCCAATCCCATTTTGTTGAAATAAGCTTAGATGATGTTGAAGAAAATTCTCTCAAATGGATGTGATAAAATCCAATTTCCCTCAAAGATAGTGATAGCAATTGGAGTATGCAAATGTGTGTGAGTTTCAACAACATAAATTTTCTCTAAAAAGATGGATCTATCAATGGTCAAGATGAAAAATGAGGGTGAAACTTGAATCAAGGATTCTCATCAATGGATGAAAATCAAAGATAACATGGATCAAGGAAAGATCAAGGGTTAAGAATGATTCAAAGAAACACACTTTCAAAACTTGCACAAAAAGTATTATAAGTTAATTTTCACAAGAAGTCTTGTAAGTTTGTTATGAGGGAGAATATTCCTTTTTTCAAATGAGTGAAGAGAGTGAATATTCTCACAGGTGAGGTAAATTGGATATTTATCAAATTAGAACAAAATTTTAATGTGAAAAATGGGAAGGAATATTCCATTTTTGGAGGAATGTGCAAAGGAAGAATATTCCCTTACAAGTGGGAAGATTAGATTAATTACTAATTTTATGATTAAATAAAGTTTCCATTATACAAATTAGGGGAATTAGGATATTCATTAAGTAATTATTTAATTTAATAGAAAAGGGGAATTATATGGTATTCATTAAATTAATGATTTAATGAAAAGGGGGAAAGTGTTATGATATTTAATTAAATAACTTAGGTTTGTTTAATTAAATAAGAGGACTTTAGGGGATTAAATTAAATAGTTTGATTTATTTAATTTAATAGGATGAAATGTTAGCATGAAAGGGGATGAATTGACCTAATTAGGTCAATTAGATTAACAAATGAAAAATGATGTGATTAATTAAATAACTAGGCTAATTTGATCAATTAAGAAAAAAGAAGTTGAGTTTTAGGAAAAAATGATGTTAGTTAACCAATGTGATCCATCGAGACATTTTTAGGTGTCTAAAAAAACCAATGTGAAGAAGAAACAAAAACTACATGCACACCAACAATTTACACTACAAAATATGAATGATATTCTTGCATCTTCCTATGACCTATTACAAATTTCTAATACAAATGATATCTTTTACACCCTTTTACATTGAGGGTTAATCAAATTACCACCTAAACATGAAAATCTAACTGAAAAGAAAAATTATCAAAATAGATTATATTATGCTTATGATAGATTCTTTGGACATCACACTAATAATTATCATATATTTTAAAGGGAATATTGGAGAAATTCAGATCCCCTAGGGATCCATCTTAACTTAAAGCATGAGCTTTGATCCTTGTCATGTAATAGTTGTAGGATCTTGGTATGCTCACTATTACTTGTTTTACATTCATTGCAAATAATTTTCTTTATCACAAGGATCTCATTCTCATCACTTATCTTGGTTTATCCTTGTCCTACACTTAGTGGGGGCGAGGGGTTAGATAGCCTTGTTGTATTTTTGGATCTTGTTGTTGTCCCTTTGGCTAGTTGTCTGCATTTGATATATATTGAACAAGATTGGGATGCGGATGACCTACCATAGGTTGACTCACATGTGCCTTACTAGTATTTTTTTTTTGCACGTTCTTTGTGTGATTGCATGTGCATAATGTGATCTCCCTCATACTATTTCATTTGATGTATCTCTCTTTATGTGCGTTCCTCTATTTGTATCTACATTCTTCTCTATGTTGTAAACTTTCATCTTTTCATTTGTCTTGTGTTTTAATTTTGGGGATGAAAAAAGGCGTCGAGACATTTAGGTCTCTTCCATGTTGACCTAAAATATTTTTGTTTATTTTCGCTCTCTATGTGTCATTCTTCCAATTGTGTGAGTATTTGAGGAATGGTGATGTTTCTAAGCTCTATAACATTGTAGCAAATATATACTGACCCCAAATCCATAGATCCCTTATGTGTATTCATTTTGAGGGTAAACCATTCCTCTTTTTCATGATGTATTTTCATTTGGGAACATAAGACTTGGCATAGGAATTTCCGAATAAGCTCTCATGTCTTCTTCATTGGATACTTTATAGCAATTTTCTCACAACAATGGTGTTAGCAATTTCTTTGACGTGGGGGTATACATCAAAACTCATATTTCATCATGTGATTTTATTTATTCTTGTGATACATCCTTTTCTTGGTGATGTCATTAGGTTTGATGTCCTTCGAGAGCATGATATTTCTCAGCATATGACTTTCCTCTTAGTGGTGATACTATGTGTTGCATTCCCTTAGTTGTGATTATCTTATCCTGGACTTGTCCTCTCTTGGAAACATTAGGCACCATGATCCCTAAGAAGATACCTTACATGAACTAAGAAAGACCCCTTTGAACAAACCTTATTAGCATTTTGTTCATAAGTGTTTAGCATAATTTATAAATTTTTAACCTTGTGAAGCTTGAACCCCTCCCTTTAAGGCCACCAAGCATAAAACACCTTGCTTGTCAATAGAGCCTTCTCCTTGTTCACAGTGTGATTATTATAACATAGCTTGTTAGGCCTTATGAAGCCCAAAGCCTTAGTATGTGTGACAAGATATTGGAGTTATCAAAGGGATAGCTTTGGTATGGTAAGTATAGTGAGAGGTTGTAGACCTGGCATGAATTTATCACTAAGCCACTTTCCTGAGGGCTCACCTAGTGGATGTCCTGAGGTTCCATTAGCCCGAAGCGAGTGTGTACATTGTCTGTATGGTGGAAATTGAGTTCTTCTTGTGAATTCTCCTAGAAAAATAGCTAAGACATATTCCATAATGTGTTGGATAGTCAGAGCTTGATCCGCCTCCCTATCGTTTAGGTCTTTGATGTTGTATGATTGAGTATCTTTTTCATTGTTGCATACATGTGTCTTAAACATTTACTTTAGTGTGATTTTGACATGGGGTCATCCTCTCACTAAAGTGGGGCCTAAATGTAGTGTAGGAAAAAGTATCCATTTTTCACACTTAATTAGGAATTAATAATAAAATGACTTAATTATGCCTTAATTTAGTGTTGTAATATGTATTTTACATATTCACATTAAGTTTAGGACCCTATTAATTAAAATGGACTTAATTGTGCCTTAATGTGGTGTTGTAAAGTGTATTTATTTACATTTTCACATTTATTTAGGGACCCCTTAATTAATTGAGGCTAACTTGACTTTATTGACCTCTTTAATTTAAATCCAAGCCTAATCAATCATATTTTTGGAAGAGGAAAACCTGACATTCATTAATGCCATAACATAACACTTATCATTGAGAAATGTGTGTCATAGGTAATTGACCTAGGACCCATTCACCCATGGGCGAATGGGTCCTCACTTAGACCAAGGATCTAAATTTAAATTATGTTTTTTATGGTATTTTAATGATTTCAAATCTATATTGACATGTCAAACTGTGTTAATTGAATTTTGGGAAATTAATGTTACATACCTATAAATATAAGGTTTTTTCACTAAGTTTCATCTAATATTTTCAATAAAGCTAAGGATATTAAAGATCATTTAAAGGGGTTTAAGAGTATATTTATTATTTATTTAAGAATTATTGTAGCAATCAAGATCCAATTTTCATGTCAAGGTCTTCTTGCATCATGCAAGTTATTTGAGCTAATATGTTAATTTAGTGTTCATGATCCATTCAAGCATTCAAGGAATTTTTTCAAATCAAGTTTCAAGATCAAGATACACATCCATTGAAGCCATTTCATGCTACTTGTAGATCTACATTCCAAGGTTCATACAAGGGTTTGGTGAGCTATGACATAGGCTTGTTTATTCATCATTCTTTTCATGCTATTTTGTTTCATTACAAGGTTTAATTACCAAAATGGGGTTTGACACCAACAACAAAAATTTTTTCCCTCTTGATTTATGTTTGCAGATTTAGGTGGAAGATCTCTTGAAGAGAAAAATTAAAGCACTTGTCAAAGTTTCCTTTGTTGTCACTATTGTTGCAATTTCATGGAAAATCACCTACAAGATTTATTTATGATTGTCTGATTGTGAAAATTGGGAATCTGGGAGTGTGGAAATAGGAGCAGATAACCCATAAACCATTTTTACAGAGCCCTATCTAGGACCCGTTTGTCATACCTAGGTGAATGAGTCCTCAGATAGATTCCAAAAAGAACTTTTGGTGATTGATACACATCATTTTCCCTCTCTCAGATCTGCAATTTTATTTCTAGTTCCATCACTATTGAGCTTAATCTTCCAAATCCAAGTTGTAGGTTATATTTTGGAGTTAGTTTACTATTTTTAATCTTTCTCCCCAAGTGTTGTTTAATTAGGACCCTCGTCCTTGCAAAAAAAAGGAAATTAGTAGATTCACACTTTGACTTCACTCACCTCAAGGTTGGTAGTCCTTCATTGTGTGGATCTCATTTCCTAATGAAATTGAAGGAAATTAGGTCCCCCTAATTGAGTTTATCAATCCCAGTTTGGTGGACTCACCCCGTATTTTTCATCATTTCAAATATAACTAAAAATGTTTCCCTACAAAAAATTTATATTGCTAATATTTAATAGGTCTCTATTTATATGACCACCTACTTCTAACAAACTTCAGCTAAATATTAGTCAAAATTAATATTAATCACACCCAAGAAAAATAAATTAATCATATGTATCCATGCTTAGACTTTCTTTTTTTCCATGCCAAATATAAATAAAACAAAAGGTTACAATGACTTAGAGAAAAATAAAAAAACCAAACGAGAAACCACACACATCCATATATAGACTTGCTCTTTTTCATGCCAAAAAATTCTCATTACAAGTCTAAACAAAGAAAGGTTGCAATTACCAAAAAAGTGAAAACATTGAATGATAAACCGATCCCACAAATCTATGTTTATACTTTCTCTTTTTTCATGCCAAATTTTAACAAAAACAAAAGGTTACAATGACTAGAAAAGTGAAAATATTGAACAAGAAACCACTCCAATACAGCCGTGTTTAGACTTAATATTTTTTATGCAAAATCTAAACAAAACAAAAGATTAGAATTACTAGAAAAATGAAAAAATTGATCTAGAAACTAGTCCCACACCCATGTTTAGAATTTCTCTTTTTCATGCCAAATATAAACAAAACAAAATGCTAGGATTAATAAAAAATTGAAAACATTAACAATGAATTGGATTTGAGCCGAGTTCATAAAAAAATTCAACATATGAGTACCTTCACAAATAGATATACAGTTATTTTCTAATACTATTTCAAAATCTATTTAAGACATTCAATTTATTGGAGATCTTTACACAATGTGAGAAGTGAGATACGTATGTTGATTTATTTTATAGAGATATTTGGATTGCATAGATATCGCCATCTCAAGTACTTTATATTTAGGGGTAAGTTTAGGTTTCTACATATTATTCTATATATTACAATCAACATAACCATTGCACCTCCTTCTATTGCCAGTGCTAGTAATTATGAATGAAGAGAAAATATAATTTGTTATAGTGTTATTTAGTTTTATTAGCTAAATTTTATTAATAAAAATAATAATTTAAATAGTTAAATAAATATTAGAATCATAAATATTACTTTGGTAAAATTAAATGTAAAACATGAAAGTTATTTACATATAAGAATTATGATGAAGAATTAAATTTAGTATTGTATCTAGTTAGAGATGTTCATTACATAAATTTAGATTTTCTTGGAGTAGCTCAAACCTTGTGTAGACTTAAAGTTTAATGTAAGTTGATTTTACAATTCCGAGTTACTTCTATAGTCTGTCATGCCCATAATTTTTCGCTAGAAAAACCCTACAATTTTTTTTTTTTAACAAACATTAAAATAATTGACACTACAAATGTCAAGATCTCATGCCAAAAATTTTAATGCATATTTAACACCACGTCATGACCCCTCCCTCTTTTTATCAAATGGCTACATTTTTAAAGTTTAAAGTTGAATTGGCATGCCCCACCAAGTAACCCTAAAAGAAGTTGTAATTAACGACTTAAGCGAACCAATTTTTTTTTTTATATAAAGTGTAATTTAACATACACATTCACTTATTAATTAACAACAACCTCTAAGACTACAAGGTTGGGATTACTTAAACCCACACAAACATCATACATATAACCATAGCATTAAATGACATTATGAAATAAGCATCATACAACAAGAATACATCATAATATATCATAATGAGATAAACATCCAAGATTTCAAGTTTCATAATCCTTAACATAACCAAAATAGTTACAACACTCATTCCCAGAATGAGGCAACAATACATAAGAGTTACAATTACATAATTCCACCTCATATACATAAGAGGGATAAAATAACTTATACAAATTGAAATATTACAATACTAGAATTTAAAACAAGAATCTGTGAGCTATCCAATTGGATGTCTCACCGCCAAGTACTGAAGACAAAGGGGACCCAAAAGTGTATGGTGCATGTTCCACCCAACCAAGTGGTACCCGAAGGCCCACCCCCCATGCTAGGAGATAGTAACAACATAACAATGTGGACAAATATCTACAACCAATAACCAAAGGCTGACTCATACTGACTCATATTGACATAACCAAACCAATGAACTAAACAAGAACAACTCTCACGTCACTGACTTAGGTCACATTGCTTCCAGACATAAAATAGATCAAGTATGTTTAGAGAACCATACATATAAAACAAATACCAACTGTTTTCCTAGAGAGAGTGTCATCACTTAGTTAGTCATGAGATCTCCTCTGGGAATTCTTCATAGGCTCTAGATTTCCTAGTGACCTCAACCGAACCCCAACCCTCATGCTCACTCATGCGGCATCAAATACCTCTCATAAGGACAAGATAGATGACTATGCCATTTCAGGCCTTCCCTTTCATCCCAAGTCTAAACGAGCCCTTGTGTCTATGAGTGAGGCTAAATTATCTCAAGTGTTTAGTGTGAAATGTATCCTAATCATTTAAGTACATTAATTGAGTTATCACTTGATTAAACTACTTCCAAAGGTTACCCTATCTTACCTCTTTGGGCTCTGGCCCCTAATGGAAGCCACTCTTCTACTTGACAACACACAAACAAACTAATCACCAAGGGGATCACAAGTGCATACAACCTAGGCATCATAACCACTCCATCTCACGGAGGAAACAAATAATAGAAATCACTCCAAACATCTTGGAGGCAACAATACACATAGTCCACTTCTTTCACAGGAGGTACAAAACATCCCCGTTCATGGAAACCGGGTAAATTATTGAAAGGACACCATGCACTACCCAAGGGAAAAAACAACTCATTGACATAAAGAATTGACAACCCTCATCCTCTAAGATCCTCTGGAAGACTTACAATTTAGGACTAACACTTAATCCCATATCCCAAAATACAACTTGACGACATAGCTACAAAAAGCATTCAAGTCATAATTCAAAGCTAATATTTGGATTTCTTAAATCCATCCTGAATCAAATAGGTAACATTGACAAAGTCAAAGGCACAAAAATAGGGTTAACTCAAATAATCATATAACCCTATTTTCTCTTCCATTATTGGAAATCTAAAACAATTAAACTCACTTCCCTTTACGAAATATAGAGAAAATAAAACATTTAAGGCAATCATGAGGAAATTACTATTTTTGGATATTCTAAATCCACATCCCTTACATACTCCATTTACAATAAAATAATTTCCCTAATATAAAATAAATAAATCAAAATAACTAATTGCCTCTTCGATATAATCAATTCCTAAATTTACTTTTTAAAACAACATAAATCTATGCAATCAAATCTTTTCAATTTTCTACCCACATTCTATATCTCTTTCAAATTTCTATATATAACATGCAATTGATAAAATATCTTTTTCCCCAAACAATTTAACCATGCATTCAAATTGTTTCCAAATAAATCTCCAATAATATTAAATTGCATGGAATAAAATATAATAAAGTAAATATTAAATGTACACTAAAATGTATATACACATGCTATATATACATCTCATATATTTAATTAAATAACCCATCATATATATATATTAAATATATTCAAATAAGAATCACAAAATAAATATATATTAACTTAAATCCGAATTAAATATTATTTAATATAAAAGGAAAATCACAAAAATATACAATTCATATATTTATATAAATAAATATATATACATATATATACTCATAATATATATGTATATATATTTCTTATATAAAAATATTATTTAAATCACCGAATCGAGGCAAACGAACTTTATAATCCGCAACCATTACCACGAGTTCCAATGCTCATTGGAGGGTGAGGGGGGAAAGTGCCGACTGTCCTTATGTACAATCGACCTCCCCAGTACCTTGGGCGCCGATGTTCCTAAATGGGACAGAGGGGGCAGAGCGTCCCCCAAGAGGTGGGCACACTGCCCATAGGCAACGCTTTCCCCACCAAAGGCATGTGGGCGGTGGGGGTTGACCTCCCCACCAACCACCAAACAACAATTTATTTTTTTTTTTTTAATATGAAATTTCATTCCTTTCTCACAAGTATCCGTCGACCGTAGTTGGAATTATTATTATTATTTTTCTTAAAGGATTAAACTTGTATATATATATATTATATATAAACACACACACACACACACACACACACACACACACACACACACACACACACACACACACACACACACACACACACACACACACACACACACACATAATTGAGTTTACCATAATAAATAAATTGGGGAAATTTTGTGAAAATGTTCACCTATAGGTGAAATTATGCAAATTTTTCCAGAGAACAACAAATTTCACAGAGTTTCAACACTGATTCTTTTAATCCATTTTCTTGAATTCTTAAACAATAAAAAAATAATAAAAATTTAAAAGAAAACTAAGTTACTCCCAGAAGCTTTCAGATCCTCTAGTTTTCTCCACCCAATTTCTACAGAGGTTTTTGGAAATAAATTCATTTTTTCTACAGTGATTGAAATTTTCTAAAACAAATCTAAGTGTTGTTTTACGCATAAGTTTGATTTAATAACAACCTAACATTTTCTTCAAATGAACTAAATTCAACTGAGGTTTCATAATTTCCCTGAAGAAATTTCACGGGAATAACAAAAGCTTTAAATTTATTTATTTATTTTATTTCTTCTAATAAAAAATTCTTTTCTAAAATAGATTTAACAACAAATTCTTTAATCACTACAATTTTGAAAGAAACAAAGAAAAATACAAAAACTACAAAAGAAAACCTGAGTCAAGAAGCTTCAGGAAATAGAAATTTGATACAGAGCCTCCTCCAAAGCTTCCACAACTTCTCTTCAATAGTACATTGATTCCAATCAAGAAAACAATCCACAACCACAAAAAAATTCACCAGAATTCTCCAATGTAAATCTACAGCCAAAAATATCCTCTCACACCTAAATAAGCTTTTCCTCTCCCTAAATTCTCTCCATGAATTAATTTGCAACAAACTCTTCTAATTAATTAAACTTACACATGTTGGCATAATTGAAAATATCTTCAACAACCAAATCTAATTTGCATTTAATTTAAAAAATTAAAAATATAAATTGACTCCAAAAAATGAAAACTAATTTCCCAAATACAAATTTAATTCCAAATTCTAATTTAATTCCCACTAATTGAAATAAAATTCCAAAATGAATTAAATTATTTTCTTTCTTTTAATTTTCTTAACATCCCATTAATTAATTATTTAAATTATTTAATAACTAAATTCATCCCCATGGATTAAATTTAATTAATTAAATAAAATAAATTTAATTAATTAAATAAAATAAATTTAAATATAAACTTCTATCCACAATGCATAATTTTAATTAAATAACTATCAACACAATATAATGCAATAATTCTAAATATTTATTTCCTAATCAAGAATCCTTTCAGAATTAAATAACAGTATAACATGGCAAACAATGACTCAACACACATGACTGATGACACACTATGGCTAAGGTCTTGATACAAGCTACCTAGCTACTATCTCCCATTTAACTTAACCGTTGGATCAACACGCTCAAACCTATGAAACTAGGTGGAGTCGATGTCATGTACCTGCAAACCTGAAAACATAGTAACCAACATCATATAATATAAATAGCATAAAATACACACCGTAAAGAGGAAATCATGAAATCGCAGGGTGCTCACAAGCGAGTGATGCGAACCCATCCCCTTCACCAATACACTCATCAAAACTGACACTTCCATCATAATCCAATAATCTCATATGCAATCACATGTTATATCAACTAACATCATTACACCAAATAAAGCATGTAAAATAAAATATCCGATAAACCACATCACATAATAGTTCATCACTCTATAATTAGCAATCAAATAGACTCACAAGATGAAGTATCTGAATATCCAGAACATAAATCAAAACAAAACAAGGACACACTGCCCAGTTCAGAAAGAAAAAAACGGAGGGTTGTTATATGAATGATCAACTATTACCACTCAAATCCATATTGACACAATTGTTGTAAGGAAAGGAAGATGTAAGAAAGACATAAGCCTAGCACCAAGATTCTAAGGGAAGAACCATGCATTGTTAAGGTATGACAACCATGATTTTATGGTGCCATAACAGTAATTGAAAGGGTGGCCACTATGTGTGGCACCATTCATTGCCAGTGCAACCAATAAAGCATGCAAGATGTGACTTACCAAGAGATATTGTAATTTAATCAATAATTGGGCATTGTTTGGCCCTTTTTAAATCTCCCAATTTATATTTTGTCCCTATGCTCTCTTCTTTATGTTCAAACATTGGCTTTTGATCACCAAATAACTATAACTCAAATGATATATTTTGAACTATGTCTAGTGAGTGGATATTAGATTTTCATCTTGGTTTGAAAACTAGTGGTAAATAAGTGTAAGTCTTCTTTATACCTTGCAACTAAATAAATGAAGTAATAAACTTGATTTTAAATTTTTCCATTATATCTATTTGATAAATTCCTATTGGTCTAGTGCTAAGGCATCGAGAATTATTTGGTATAAGAGCAAAACAATTGGCTCCTACATGGGTCCACTTCATTGAGGAGACAATTTCATTTTCACATCTAACTCAATGGCTTGTGTTTGGTGGGCTAAGGTGTATTTTTTTCATTACTTTATTTTTTGTTTAAATATTATTAAAATTTTTTTGCTAAGTGAGTGCAATTTCATCTAATACATTTCATCCATAATCATATATCTCTAGTGTTTATTAGTATTCATTTTATTTTGCAACAAGTTTTGTAATGCCCTACCAAACAAACCCCATAGGACACAATTACTAACAATAACAAAACAATTTTTTTTTTAAACAAAAATTACATTTAACATAATTGAATAATTAAACCACATTAATAAATCACATAGCAACAACCTAGTCCCATGGGGTAACATGGTGCACTACATGAAATGAATCCAATCACAACATAGATAAACAAATCCAAATTAAATAAACCATAAAAGCGTGAATAATAAACGATAACAATATAAAATACATCCAAATAGGAACAAGATAGATAAAGACATACATGAATAACACATTTCTACATTCTAACATCCAATTTCATTAGTACACTTGTGGAAAATATTTCCTTAGATACAACACATTGGGAAACTAGTATTACATTACAAGTTGCTTCCCTTATAATAATGGGAGGTGTACATCAAAATCCAAAAGAATACAATAATGAAGAATTGAATAAATCATAAGGTACAATCTTCCTCTGAGAGAAGCTTCGAGATCACTACAATTGGTACATTTCTGCAACATTGGGATCATCGGTGGGGAACCCAATGGGTGCGTAACACATTCCACCCGACCATGTGAACCCGAAGAAACACCCCCCATGCTAGGAGATGACAAGAGGACCCTCATCCAGCAAGGTCAAAAATATAAAGGAATAACACCACACAACACAAAACCACATAAAAACACAAACAACAATAATGACAATAATACTCCAAAGGCAACAAGAACAAGGGAAGACAACGGACACAGTTGTAGAGTGTCATTGCATGGCCTTACATGGATTCACCAGACTACCTAACATTAGGAGTTGCCTCCATCTATGTGGATTAACTAGAATACCTAACACTAGGAGCTACCTCCATCTATGGTTAACTTGACATCCTATCTCAAGGTGCCGCCCCATAGGGTGACTCATGCAGAGCCACTTACCTTTTGTTGAGACAAGGCAGTGACCTTACCAAATAGTTCTTCCCACCTATTCTTAGCCTTTGAAAGCACTAACAACAGGGATGAGGTGCATGTTTTTGTCTTGTTATGTGTTTAACTAACCCAACCCACCAGATACATTAACTAGGTTATCACTTATTTAACATAACTCTTCCATGGACGACCACTTGTACACCACCCCCCATGAAAAGAGCCACTCTCCCTTATGGTTACCCAAAAACCAAAGACAAGTAAAGGGTGTACCTCAATCCTCAAAACATAAAGGCATTCTTTTAAAACATAACAAATGAGGCATGACCATCTTGTGACTGCATAAAGTATCAAATCATGAAGTAAGAAGGTGCCACCCATACACATATTCTCAAGGTAAAAAGATAGATAAAAATGTGCAACTATAAATGCACAAATGCACAATTTTCCCTAGCCTCAGGAGGTAAGTAAACATCTACCCTAGGACGAAAAAGACACATGTTTCCCCGAAATCTCAAAATCATCACAAAATCCAAAAAAACCAAAATTCCAAATGTAACAACATAAAATCTTACATAACAGGTAGATCATCACAAATATTCTCATTTATAGACAAAACACATTCATTCCAAAAGCCAAGAATTAATATCCCAACAATCACATAGCGCTACAATGACCCTATCATGATTGCCTAGTTCACATGACAATTTTGAAGACATGGACATTAATATGGAAGGATCTAATACCTATTTACTAATTAATCACAAAAGGGAAACCAAATTCAAGAGTATCACGTAATTCATATATGCAAATAAAACAATGTCTTTTCATTCATTTTAGTTTCCAACTCACTTATCAAATCTTCCAAAATCTAAATATGTTTACCAATACGTTCATAAGCATAATTTATTCTATTTCTATAACTATATTGCAATTACATGTATACAAATATTTCAATAAGCATTTATTATAATTTGAAAAGCAACACATCTTAACTTAAATATAATCCTATTTACTTTATTAAATTGTAAATATTGATATCAACCACATAAATATTAATATCCTACAAATATATATATATATATATATATATATATATATATATATAGATATTTCATTTATTTATTCTTTCTAAAAAAAACTCTTTTGAATAAGGCCTTAATCACTACCATAATTATATTTAAAATAACTCTTAAAATAATAATTATCTATTTAATCTATTCCATATTTATTTTCATCACATTAAAGGACCTTCCAATAACATAATTACTCAATACCCAAACTATATAATTTTTGCACAACATACTCCATGAACTATACATTCTTCTCACATAAAATCCTAATAAGACAAAGGAATTTATTAGACATTTGTATTAGAAATACATATTTTGAAGCCATGATGTTCTTGTTTCTATGGATATACATAATTTCTTTAAAGAACTTTTGCTGTTCTGACTTCTACAAAGAGAAAACCCATATTAATTTGCATGGATAACTAGAATTGCTCAATGGAACTTGGAAATGCAATGTGCCAAGATGGCACAAGTATCGAAATACCTAAAGCATTGGTTCTAAATATAAACAAACAATTCAAACTCTAAGCATAAATGGTGTTGAGTAGGTAAATAAAGTTACAAAACAACCCTAAGAAGTAGGAGATGGCTTAAGTAAAGGACCGAATCCACACATCTCTGAAAGATTAAAGTTAATAGAGAACAGTGTCATCACTAGTAGTAAGAGCATCTAGATTTGACAGGAAATGAAGATTTCTAAAATCATCAACCATTCAAGCAGACCTAAAATGTAGTCTTATAATGTTGCCAACCAAGAGAACTCTTGGGCTGAGAGGGGATGATGAAGCTATCCTCAAGATTGGAGATTACTTTACACTCTCCTAACATCCAAGGTTGAATATCTCTCAGGAGTCACAAGATGGGTGTTAATACTTACTGCTCTGTCTACAAGTTCCGAATGAGTTCCCACCAATATGTTTTAAGGTTTTTAGAATAGAATGCAACACATAAACAATAAAATCGTACCATACAAGATATTGCATACATTACATAAACAATAAAATCGAATTCCTTATTTGGCTCAATTATCTTCAATACATAATGCACAAAATCTAAAACCCACCAAGGTATATATTGAGGAGAATATATAAGCATCGAATGACAAGCATGCCAGTGAGGTATTCGACGGCGACCAATGATGGCTGGCGTGGCCTTAGGAGGCTTAAAAAAAAACTTTCAAGCAGAAGTAAGATTGGCTGGTTATGCACATAGAGGATTACATCGAATACCAAGGAAGTCAAGTAGCAAATGAAGGAAAACGCTAGAGAGATAAATATTAGCCAGATCACTTTAGAGGATTTAGGCAAAGGAAATGATCGGTAAGAATTTAATGTTGTTCTATATGCAAGTGCACTGGGAGACATGGATGCAAACTGAGAAAGCATGGACAAGGCATGCGAAAGAAAAAAGAGGACACACCACATAAAGATTAAATGCAAACAAGATCTGTCGACTATACCAAACATCATTTGGTTACTAAAATTACATTCCAGAAACGTCTACTATTGCTCTATTCTTTCGAACTACATAGTTATAATTTCTATTTATAATGCATAAAGACAAGAATAACCGCTTGATAATTCAAAAATACTTGATCCTTTTTACCGAACAACAACGTCATATACAACAATTCAACCCCACTCTTTCTATGTTCAAAAGAAATCTCTCAACATTCTTTGATAGCCCTACCCTCATTTGTACAAGAATATATATACATGCAAAGATGGGGATCTTGTAAGCTCAGAATGAGATGGGCATCTCAGAGTGACTTACGCATCTACAGGAGATATCTAATCCATTCAGTACGGGTTATGGTACGCTGAAAGAAAACTCTGAAGATGAAGCTTACACTAATGATGAAGGCAACTAAACCATCGGATGAAAGTATCTTAGAGGTGATAGAGAAAGGCTAAATCGCATGTGCAAGGAGATTGATGAAGGATAAAAGAATTAAAAGAAACTATAAGTATTAAAAGAAATAGCACAAAATACAACAAACAATACGAATCCCAAAAGAAACTTAAAGCTTGAAAAATAGGCTGATTTCCCAGATCATCGCAAGGAGTAAAAGCTTGCCCAAACAAAATAGTAACCAGTATCACCGCTTAGCAGATAATTAGCTCCCCATCCAACATATTATCAGACCAATCAAAAAGCATGTCAAAATTCCAAAGGCAGCGATGCAAGGAATAATGGCGTTAAGTAATACAATAGCCATACCTATAAGCCACGAAGCAATATCTCGACAGTGAACTCACCCGGAATCCAATGCAAGACAATGAAGTTGACGTGTTGAAGCTCACACGTTCACAGCCCCAAAACCTTCTCCGAAAGCTTAATTACTTACAAGGGTTAACAGGTTCAACACATATTTCTTTCTTTGCAGAGTAGTTTTTTTTTTTTTTTTTCTCAAAGATGAAAATCTTCCCCCCACAAAACAAAAATCCATCCTCAATAGATAATTATTCACCACCACGAAAGTTGTTTTCTTTTTCAAAATTTCAAAAAACTCTCCCCCCGCCCCCACAAAAATCTCAAAGAAAACATTATAACACCCAAAAAGAAAGGTTTTTGAAACAACCACGAGATAAAAAATAAGTTTTCAAACCATTTTCAGTTTTAAATAATGCATACAAGTATATTTCCAATTTTCACTTCTAACTTCCATTTCAAATTAAATTATTGGACTTCTGGGCTAGGCCCATGTGATTGATATTTTGGCTTTTTTGGGCTTTGCCCATGTGACATTCAGGGTGTGCATTTTCACCACCCGCCCCTTTTTTGTGAATTTGTAATTATATCTTTATATTAATATAGATATCTGCCTATTCATCAAAAAATTTAAATCAAGATAATAATTAATTAAACAAAATTAATTTTAACAATTAAAATATTATATTCAATTAACTTGAGAACATTTAAATTTACCAAATAAATTTAATACTTTAATTAAATACTTAAACATTTTCTCACAATTCACTTTAATAATTAAATCTAATAGATTAATTGCATTTGCCTCCACACTAATAAATGTTATAAAATCAAACTACTAATTAATGGCATTCTATTAATGTGTTAATTAAAGCAACATTAAATTTATTAACGATCTTTTAAATTAACAACTAAAATAAATGATTAACCGATCATTAATAATTCCATATAAAACAATCAACATGTCAATTCAAACATAAGACTTACACAAATATTACCCAATCGACCCAAGGACCCAAGCAGAGAGGCACTACAAATTTCATGAGCTTGGTGGTTATGACATGTAGGTATGGTTTTCAATGTCTTTTAAAGTTGATGAAATATGGTTATATATCATAAGGTGACATAAGTGGTGGAGAAACTAGTCTACAAAGTAGATTGTTTGCAAATACATCAAGTGTCCATAAAAATGTTGTTGTATGATGTGTTTCAAAATTTCACTAAGGTTATTGAAATGTTGAATGGTTGAATCCTTCTTAATACGTTTTAAAATTCTCCTATGGTCAAAGGTAGCACTTCAAGGTATTTAATCATTTACATTTATGTATTTAGGTCCGTAGTGTTGAATGTAAAATAGATGGTAGGTTTAGGAGTGAATGAAGAAATGTTGTATTATAAAATTTGACAAAGATACAAGTCCCAATAAATTAAATCTCACTATTATTTTTTGATCTTATAGATGTTGTGAATATTCTATTTATCCAATTGTTATTTAAATGAATGAACAAGAAAAGGATAATGTATTCATATTCATGTTAACATTTATACTTGGTGGAATGAGGTCATATAACAAGAATATATGAGATAAATGTGATAGTGCTAAACCAAATTTTATTAGTCTTGAGGATAAATATGGGATATGTAAAAGGGATCCACATGCATGAAATAAAATGGGAATTTGTCACATGGTGTAATGTGGCGAATTTGGTGTATTTGAGGTTGTCTACCTAATAAAGAGTTCAAATATTCTTTGAAAGCTACTCTATAATGAAAAAGGGCTAATGTTCAATTTTAATATCAAATGGAAAATATCATAGAAAGTGGTAGGCATATTCTCCTGATGCATTAAGGTTGAAGATGCATATGTAAAAGAGTTAAACTAAAGATATGCATCTCAAGTCATAGGTCAAAAGGTTTAATAATTTATTTTATAATATAGGTCTTTCAATGAATTAAGTGCTACAAATATAGTGCTTCATATGTAGAGAAAAACTATAGACAAGGAATTATTTAAGAATGTAAACAAGAATTCTAGTGCTTCTCGTATCTTAGTGAGGTAATTGATGGCTCAAAAAGCTCAAATAGTGATATTGAAACTATCTATAGAGGTTAATATGATATTTTGTAGATGTGTTTCCATGTGCATAGGATGTATTTGGAAGATCTAGTAATTAATTTAAAAAATAACATTCAAACCAAATAAATGAGGAACACACAAAAAAAAATAGAACAAAGGAGAGATTGTATGCACCTATTTGATTATTTATTCTTGTTCTTGTGGATTTTGTAGGGATAGACTTACAACTACTTTTAGGTGAAAAGGAGAGGAAACGGTATGCATTTACAACTATTTAAGGGGTAAAAAAATTGAATTAAATCCAATCAAGTTCCTTAGAAGATTCATGCATGATCAAGCCAGTTTTAACACAATTAGGTTGATATAGAGGATACTTGGCCATATTTACCCAATTTCATCAATTGAAGATGCACACAAAATAAATATATCTCCAAACTACCATGTATCCCAAAATCTGTTACTAATTGCATGAGATGATCCTTTCATGTACTACAAACCGACAAGATGAAAACAAATGTTTGGTTGAAATAACATTTAAAAATGTGAATTTTCATTTTTAGATCCCATAGGAACAACAATTTATTTGATAGTCATCCTTAGTTGTGTCAAGTTATTTTATAAGCCTCTAAAATAAATTTCAAGCACATTCAAAGTTTCTTTGAATGAAATTTCCAAGCATATTTAACATTGAACACCAAGCACAATAAGAACTTCTGAAAGAAGCTTGGAAGAAATTTGAGCACAAACACTTAAAAAAAATTAGAACTACAAATAAAATATAATCTTAGATGGAAAAAAGTATTCCACCATGAGAAAGAGAAGCCTTGTCCTCATTTTTGAAATATGGAATATGGGCACATACGAATTATTATACCAAGCAATGAATTCCAATAAAGAGTAAAGATAGTATTATTATGGAATGGAAAGCTTAAGAAATAAGGAATCAAAGAGTTGGAATTGATTAAGGAACCTTTGAACATTAGGGAAATATACTATTTTTCTTTGATTCAATACAAAAAATATGCACCTATCAACATTCATCCACAACAACTCCATTGTTCAGAGGTTTGTTTTTCCCTTCATCCACTACAACTTCACTATTCATATGTTCATTTGCCCTTTGTAATCACTAGACCCACGGGTTTTAGTCACACTATTGAAAATGACAATATAATTATCATTTGAGAGTTTTAAACACTTGAAAAAACCTAATGCATTCGTTCAAAGGCCCCCTTCAAACGAAGGAATTATTTTATTAAAAATATTTTTTTAAAAGACCTTTGAATGAAGGTTACATGGAGAGAAGCTTCATCCGAAGGGTTCCCTTCGAACGTAGGGGTTTATCTTTGAATGAAGCTTCTTTGTTCGAAGTTTTACCTTTGTTTGAAGGTATTTTTAATTTTTTTGAGCCACCTATAATTTTTGTTCATCCACGAGTTTGTAAACTACTATTATGGGTTCACCCTAGCATTGAGGTTTGAGATTTTCAAATAACATCTTCTCAATAGAAGTTTGTTTAGAGGGTTGTAATCTTAAGATAACCAAGTCCTCCACCTCAAAGGACCTCTTTGTTATTTTTTGATTTTTATAAGCTTTTTGTTGGCTATGTGCTTGTTGGATGTTATCCTTTAGTTCCCTTAATATCTCTTAACTATGGTCCATCAAGTCACATTCTATACTATAATCTACTATCTGAAGGAAATAGACCAATGAAAGATAATAAATCATAACTATATAAATATTTAAAATGTTTCATCCCAATGAACATGTGGTGTGAAGTATTATATAAATATTCGCCCAGATACAACCACTTGATCCACGTAGCCTATTATTATGAAACATAGTTTCTTAAGTACCCCTCAATCTACTTATTTATTATTTTTTTCCATTAGTTTGGGGATGGTAGCTAGTACTTGGTGTGAGTTATTTACCTATCAAGTGAAATTATTCCTACCAAAATAATAGATAAATCTATCGTCCCTGTCACTAACAATATTCTTGGCCAAACTATATAATCTAAATATCTATTACTTGAGATTCCTTGAAATATGAAGAATTGGAAATAAAATGTGCATACTTTGTCAATATATCAACCACAACATAGATATAGTCTCTACCTTGTACCTTGGGTAAACCTGTAGTGAAGTCCATGGATAAAATATACCATTTTTTCTCAAGAATTGATAGGAGTTAAAATAGGCCCATCAAAAAATATTATTCTCTTATTTTGTTGGTAAGTCATACACTCTCTAATATGATTATAGACATCCTCCTTCAATACCCTTGATGTCCTATTTTTTGGAGTATCAGATGTTCTTTTGTTGGAGTATAGTGAAATAATTTCAAAATATTCTATTTGACCTTAGACTTAGGTACCAAAATGATTCTATTTTTGTAGATGATCAAACCTTCCACAAAAATATACCTATCATCATCCCCAACATTATCAGGGATGTTAGTAGTAAATTTATTCTTTGTATACTTAGAATTAATGGAGACCTTCCAATCAACAAAAAGGATAGATAATGAACATAAAATATGCCTCCTAGATAGTGCATTAACTACCAAATTCCTCTTTCCATTCATGTACTTTATTTTCAAATCATAAGATTACAAATTTCTTGCCTATTTTTCGGTGACCATTCAAAAGAATTTGACCCAAGAAGAACTTAAAACTATTATGATCAATATTCACATCAATTTTTTTGTAAACTAGGTACTTTCTAAATTTATCTAATGCATGCATAATTTACAACATCTCCTTATCATAGATACAATACCCCTTCTCTAAATTTATTAATTTTATACTTACAAATACAAGTAGGTGTTATTTATGGGCTAGGACAACTCCAATACCTTCTCTAGAAGCATGAAATTCAACAACAAGGGGTAATTACAAATTAGGGATGTAAACTATAAGGTATGATCTCATTATCTCCTTCAATTTTTCAAAAGTTTTTTGAGCATCTCTAGACCATCAAAATCCTCCCTTCTTTGTTAGATCAGTCAAGGGTGCAACCAACTAAGATAATCCCTTCATAAATTTCTTATAATAACAACATAATCCAAGAAACTCTTTCATTTGAGTTAGATTGGTAGGTTGAGACCAATTAAGAATTGTATAAATATTTTGTTGATCTACTTGAACACCCTTTAAAATTATGACATGAACAAAGTACATAATCTTAAATAATCCAAAATCAAATTTGGAAAAATTAGTGTAGAAGTATTTTTCTCCAAAATGCCAAAATTGTGTTTAGCTGTTCCAAATGTTCCTTCTAAGTCTTGTTGTATATCAATATGTCACCAAAAAAAACCAACACATTTTTTCTAAAACTCTTATTGAATACATGGTTCATGCATGATTGAAATGTAGTTAGAGCATTAATGAGTTAAAAAGGTAATAACCAAAAACTCAAAATATCCATGATGACATTAGAAGGTTTTCTTCTCAACATATTTTTACCTCATGCATGAATTTGATGGTATCCTAATCTCAAATAAATCTTGGAGAAGTATACAAATCCATGAAATTCATCTATGATCTCATCTATCCTTGAAATTAGGTATCTATTCTTGATGGTCTTATTGTTCAAGGTCCTATAGTCAATACACATTCTCATAGTACCATCCTTCTTTTTCACGAGAACTAATGAAGATGCAAATGGATTGGAGCCAGGTCTTATGAATCCCATATCAAGAAGTTCTTTGACAACCTTCTCTTTCTCCTCTTTATACCCTCTTGGATGATGGTAGGGTTCAATGATAACATGTTCATCCCCTTCTTCTAACTCTATAGCATGTTGAAAACCTCCACCTGATGGAAGTCCAAGAGGTATGTCACTAAAACATACACATTTCCTATCAATTTTTTTGAATATCTACATGGTGAGTACCTTTGTTTCATGATAGAGACTTTTTGGGAAGAATAAAAAATTCATTGCCAATGCTACTTGACCTCTATAAAAGATTCTCTCCATCCTATTTACTATCACTACTTGGGAATATATGTTAGAGATACCTCTAAGGAAAAATTTCTTCTCATATTTTGTGAACTTAAGCTCCATAAATTGGTAGTTCTATGAATACTCACTGAGAGAATGCAAAAATTGCACACCCAAAACAATATCAAGATCTCCTAAACCAACCACATAAAATTTATCATAGACCTTATGATCCCCAAGAGTTATATTGAGCTACTTGATTAATCCGGTGTATGGGATGGCGAATCTATAGTTATTATTACACTAAAACATTCAAATTCTTCTACCCTCGATCATCTCTTCATCACCAAACCTTCATCAATAAAGTTGTGGGTGACCCCACCATTGATGAGAACAGTCATCCTTTGTCTTGCAAGAAATCCACAAAAATTGAAGGGAAGATATTTTTGGGCTCTTGAGAAAGTGGAAAGTGTACCCTCCATTGTGAATTCATATTCTACCCCTTCAATAATATGGTTTATATAATATTAAAATATCTTAGGTTCATCTTCTAACTCTAAGTCTTTATTTGAAATCACTACAATATAATGTATCTTTCTAAATTTTTCCCAAAAATATATTTCCAAAAGTTTATGAACCTCTACAAGAGAAAAAAAAACTTATTCTTCCCAAGTTCATTCTTCATCTCATCCATCTTGCTTGGTTTTGGGTGTAATTCCTTAGGTTTTGAGTGTAATGCCTTAGGTTGAAGGGAACTCTTATGATGCACTCTTGGAGTAGGATTTTATTTTAGTGACCACCGAGTCCTAAAAAAATGGAGCCCCTTGAGAGATTCAAAAGGTTTTCTACTAAATAGCTACAAGTATCCTTTCTATCACATCTAGAATCATCCTTAGTACCATTTAAAATTCCACCACATAGTGCTACATTATACCCTCTTACCTCAATTGTGCTATTTCCTTGAAGCAAATATCTAGATCATTTTAAAAATCTCCATCAATATTTGATTGAACTCTTCTAGTGTAGTGATTGAGATATGTCCTTGGGTCACCATGCCATGGTATCACAAATTTTGGGCCACATCCTCTAGGTGTATAGTGGATCAATAAATGGCCTCTTCTTCAAACATGGGATTCAAGGAGAGATATGTATCCAAATCCTGCAACCATGACCTAGCTAGACAACTGCTTGATCCATCATATGTGGGTTCATTAATCTTTCCTAAGTGATGTTGAATGTCCTTTTGGGGCTTCTTGTCATGTGTTCTTCTCCCATGCCCATTTCTTTGAAACAAACAATACTAAGTAAAAATAAAATATTTATGGATGGCTAGATCTAGGCTATTACATTCAACATGATATCTCACCAATCCATCCTCTTGTTTAGGGTGTATGGGTTGTTCTTCCAAACATTCCATGCCCCATATATTTAGAAATTTGACTCTAATTATCTTCTAGTTTGGGTTTATTGAAATACTCATTCAATGAATTTATTCCTTCCACACCATTATTTTGTGTAGATTTGGTGTGGTTGACTACGTTGGTTAGGTTCTACACTAATTATAAAATCATTTAATTTATGTGTTGTCAAATTATTAAGGAAGCTTTGAATTCATCTTCCCAATCAACCATTTTATTCTTGCCTCCTCCCCCAGTTCTATTGAGATATTCTTGTGTGGTTTCCTCTAACATTTTCCTCTCTATTTATAAATCCATTTGGTCTCTTTGAATCAAATTCATTTAAAGAATAACCCCACATCCTAATGAGACTACTACAATGATACCACTATAATGTCCCTTCCTATATTTTTCAATAAAAATAACAAGTTTGCAATACAAACAACACTATAAACTAGATTATATCATAAGAGAAAAAATTAAAATAGCTTTCTAGATAATTACATATATTTTCACAAAATTAATCAAACTCCAAAAATAACTTAGATTGATTGAGATTTTATTTCTTGAATAATAGGACTATTATGATAGTCATTACAACATTAACAACAAAAATAATAATTCTGCAACAAATAATGATCAAATGGACAACTAAAATTATTTGAAATTCCTTGAAGCTCCAAACCACTACTTAAGTGAGAATTCTCTCAAGAGAAAAGTGGTTTTTGTTATTGATTCTATAAATAAATGTGGTTTTGTTCATTAATCACAATATCCTATGGGTTTTTCATTCACAAAAGATCACTTAATATTTTTTTACTAGAATCTATACCATAACATAAAATGGATAATTACAATTTAAATGTTCCTATAGTTTTATATGCTACCCATTCAAAAGATCAAACTAGTTGACCTAGACCCAAAATGGTGCCAAGGCCCAAATTTGAAATCTACATGCTGCATCATAGGTTTGCCTTATAGGCATTACACAATTTCTTGTCTGAGGTTTATAGTTTATCCTTCCTTATGAATAGGAATGCATAGAGACATATATATGACCCTTGACATCTAATAAATTCTTGGCATGTATTGGGTCACAACCCCAATCCCCAAACTCCAACATCTCCTTGTGCAAGCAATATTTTATTTCTAAGTTTTTGGAAAAGGGACATGAAATTCCTTGTACATATTATATATTGTATTGTATATACCTTAGTGTCTTTGTGCAATCATGATTCTTTTTTGACTTTAATGAAGTGTGGTTTTTGTCTTCCTTTTTTTCCCTATTTTTATTTTCTCCCATAGATCAAGATTCTTGCTATGCCTGCAAGAAACACACATCCCCATCTAGATCCAATGTTGGAACCACATTTTTATGTGTCTTAGTTTTTATTTTGTATGCTCTAAATGTTCTACATTTGACCTTATCTACCCTTTGTTGATAACTAATTTGATAAATTCTAAACGAATCCCTTATGTGTCAAAAGATGCAAGAATCCATAAAGAGTCTAAGTTTGGGTTGATTTTGGTGTTTCCTTTGTGTTTTATGTGTTTGTTGACCTTTTGTACTTTTGGGATTGTCAATAATATATACCTTCCTTTCGATTCTTGATAAATTGTTGAAGTCCTTGCTAAATTCATATTAGTGTTTTTTTATTAGAGTATCAAAGTTTCCCATACCCCAATACCACTCCCTTTGAATTCTTGAGACTTGAAGCTTAAGATTCCTAATAAAAAATCAAGTCCTCTACCCCTGTTTAGACTTTCAAAATTTCTCATCCATCCTTTCCCTTGGTATCTTTTCCCCTTTATCATTGTTCCCAAAAATTTTCTCCTTTGTACTCAAAAAAGTTTCTAAGCATTGCAAGGAACTAGACTTTCAACCTTACCCTTAATCCGATACCCCTTTCCATCAACCTCCAAAATTTTGATATTCTATTGATTCCACTATACAACCTACCAAAGTTAGCTTTTGACCATTCCCTTGAATCGATATCAAGTCATACCCCATCTTGAATCCATAATCTTGACATCTCAAAATCCCATTCTTTTTCAAGGTTCCCTTGTTAGATTTACCTCATTTCACAACCCATAGCATGAATTCTCTATCATCCTTGATTCTACAGTCCCTTGATGCTTTGATCCTTGTCATGCAATATTAATTCTTCCTGATCCTCAATAGACTAAAACTCTCACCTTTTTACATTAAAACCTACCTACCCTCCTGGAAGGCCCATAATAACATTAATGTATCTTAGTGGCCTAACATACAATATAGTGACTATAATAGTTCTTATTAAAATTTCAAAGTATATATTTCTCATGTCCCAAGTAGAGATAAATAAAAAGAAGCTTGACACACAAGGGAGTACATAGTTATTCCTTGGATTTTTGGAGAGGGATGTGCTCCCCTCCAAGTTTGACATGTTATGAAAATTGTAATATATGAATAAAAGCCATGGTATCTATTTTATGTCTAGAAATATTAATATACAACTAATCAAATGGCCTAATAAAGTAAAGTGTCTTATTCAAAAGATATATAGGTATGAGGAAGCTCAATAATATTATATGCATATTATTTAATATTTGTTGAAACATTACAAGTGACAAATGAGAATGCCACACTTCTCTTCCATCCACCTTTAGCTACTCTCCATTACTATAGGTTTTTTCTCTTCTACCTACATTCAATTTGTATGACCTCTTCATCTTGGGTGTATATTTTGGGTGTATGACCTGGAAATATTATGACCTTTAGGTACTCTCCATTATAAATGTTACAAATCATAACAATATTTACAAGTCTATTAATACATAATAGAGTGACCAATTGAAGTGGAACCTACCAATCATAACAAGATACTCCACTCATCTTTATATAACTCCCAAGGGATCCATTAGAAATGGTAAACTTTATTTGTGATGAAAACTATGTAACTCCTTATGTAAATACCATTACAATAATATTAAATATTCTTGAGAGAGTAATAATAAAATATTATCCCATAACATCTCATTGGAATTCAAGTACCAATTTTCATGTATATACCACCTAAATCTAATATGGCTATCATGAGATATATGAATGATATAATTTTTAAGGAAAATAACTTCATGAATAGTAATAAAATATAAGGTACCATCATCCATAGATGTATCAATAAAAAAAAGGGATGTGGCTAGAGCCAAATCACTATCATATGTCACAAAATAAGAATCATCATCATGAATCATATTAGGAAAGATTTTGAATTTTTATATAATGAAGGATAAGGTGTGTATGAATTTTATCTAACAATTTGAAGCACACAAGAGGGAGGGGGTGACAATATGTAAACCACTAATGAGATAAAACCCTAGGTTAGAAAAAATAAATGCATAAATAAAATTTAGACTTGAAAAAATAGGAAATCAAATGCAATAAGAGATAAAATTTTAGAATTCTACTTGAAAGGATAATTGTGAAGGATCATGGAAGAATATATTTCACTATAAAGTTAGCTAATAAATGACAACCAAAAGAGAAAAGGAACAATGCGAGCATTCAAAAAAAATATCTAAACTAAATGGGAGATTTAAAAAAAAAAATGATAAATAACATAAATGGATAGAAGGTCCAAAAACCCTATGATAAAAACTTTAAAGGGTTTGGGCCTCGCTAAAATATATGGGATAAAATAAACCCTACACATATATCATGGATATAAATTAAATATAATTCAAACATTTAAAAAAAAAAAGGGTTAAGAATCATAAATGTAAATATAGATATAAATTATATATTTAAATAAATTAATATAGATTAGGGTTAACCTTATAATTGTAAGGAAACTTGCAGCCATATAATGAAAATTTCCACATAACCCAAAATATAAATTTATGCAAATAAGTACTCAGATTCCATATGCAAGAGAATAGACAACATACCCATCGAAGATAGCACAAGATATACCCTAGGAAAACCATCAAGAGGGAAAAAATCAGCCTCCAAAAGCATCCATACTCCATCATAATATTTATCAATACAAGAGTTACAATGAATACCTTTGAAGCATCAAGCCTCTCAATGAATCTCCATGTGTCCAAGCATGAATCCACACATCCCATGCCATGCTTCACAAATGCACTCCTTAGAAAGACTCAATAATGATAGACAAAACACTCATCCCACCTTAACCACTAAAAACATGTTTTCTTTTATAGATACAAGCTCACACAAATACAACTAGTGGTAAGATAAAACTATGAACCACAAAACCATGTAAATACAAAACCACTAACCACTTATTTAATATTGGGTACTAAGACTTCACTTTATTTAATATTTACCCAATATTAAATTATTATCACATGTCTCCCACACATTAAATAAGAATACAATGTTACAATACAACATCAAGTGGTCTCCCAAATAATTACCTAGTGTGATTAAGCACAACACCAAGGTGCATCACAACTAAATAATTATTTAATTACAATGTTATAATACATAATTTTATTCAATGGTGTACAACACCATATCAAAACATTCTCCCACTTGTTTTATACATTCCATAAGGGATCAATACATGAAATACATCATCATAGCCATACATGAAACCACATGAATCTCCAACATGCTCGCATTCTCCATCAAGATACCTGCAATAAGAACAAAGTGACCACCATCTCAAGCAGTAAATACTCTCACCCTCCAACATACCACCTATGAAAGAAAAGAAATATGCTAAGGTGAAGATGCACCAATAGAAGAACACAAGCATCAAATCCAAGTGATACCAAAGGCTCCAAAAAAGTTGTCATGAAGAAAAAACCCACATGACAAAAAAACAAAATCCACAATACATGCTAATACATCCAACCATCCATACCTCCAAGGTATCATTACATAAACAAACTCATTCCAAGAACATATTCAACCCATAAACTACAACCATAAGCTCCCTGTATCAAACCTGTTAACGAAGAACATACATATCTAGGAACTCCCACTACATAGGTAATGTTAAAGCATATCAAGTCTACCAATAAACATTGTATCAAGGTGTGATAAGAAAATCAAAGCATCAAGTACCAAGAAAAATAAAAATGATCCACACATGAAACCCAAAAAGATGCATAATCTCTCACAACATGTTGCCACCATCCTCCCAAAATATGAACATCCAAGAAGACACCATGAAGAGAGAAACCTATAAACTATAATGTCCTCCTACCAACACCTCAAAAGTGTAATGATGTGTGAAGTATGATCTCCTAATAACCCCAGATGAGAAGCCTCAAAAACATCCATAACACTCAATATCATAGATCAAGTACAACATATGAATCACACAATAATACCAACCATGGATGTAATCCTCTCTAATCAAGAAGATCAAACTCAAGATAAGCATCCCCAAATCTAGAAATCAGCCCATAAAACATATCCTAGCAATCCTCATCAATAAATGATAACATAAATTCAAATACATAAGGAGATAACCATGCTATAACATCCTTCAAATGAATCTTCTAGAACTAACTATCCATAACACAAGATCCATATCTATGAAAGATAAATCATCATAAACTCATGCTAACCAATCCTCAAATGAGTCTCTATAATCAATCACCATGAATCAAATCAATCCCATGAGAAAAAAAGGCACAAACCATAACACATTTGAAAGTAATAATGGGAAATACCTCTCAAATAATAAATTGTCGAGTAAACCAAAAGTGGGGAATGAGAATGCTCCTCTAGGATAACCAAGTCATCATGAACCACTCTAAGAACAATCTCCTCTACCAGTCCATCATGAACTCACATCCATACCAAGTGAAAGCTCCTCGGTCTTCCTCCTGAAACCTCCAAAAGGTAACCGTATCAAGAAAATTTCTCTAATCACAAGATAAATCCAGCCAAATAACCTACATCTTTGAGTATCCATGAGTACCTGTAATCGATTAATACATGCCAAATTCCAAATGCAGCATAGTACCATCATTAAGTAATTAATCAAACAATCAATGTACTCAATACAAAGGCAACTACCATGATCAATGTCAAAGCTCCAAACACAAAATCAAGAACCTATCATGACAACATGATCTAAGCATCTCCTCCTAGGAGATCACATGCACCAATGTAAAAATCCTGGTCTCAAGAGAAAACATATACCATGCAAAAAATCTAAACTAGTATCAAATGTAAACCATGACATAATATCAAATATACTCTAAAACAAGAAGCCATATCTCCAATCACATGAAGATAACCATAACCAATGATGCATCCATGTCACTGCCAACAACTCCCACTGATTTGTGATACGAGCTACACATGGAATCATGATAACCATCCTCTCCATGAAAATCATCCAGGTTTTCACACACTCAATTGCAATATCAGTAACATACAAGTGGAATCAGGATCTCCAAGCTAAGAAGACACATAAAATCACCATAAAACTATCAGAAACCAATCCTACACCTATAGACACGAAAAAATGTACAATTTCGATCCAGCACATTGGATCCTAATTTACTAACACTATTTCATCCCGAATCATCTCCTTTGCTAGTCACTTAATCGAATAATCTATATCTGATTAAATTCACCGCTCTTCATCTCTTAATTAAATAAATCAAATTTATCTAATTAAGTCATCATCTCTTGTTAATTAAATAAATCAATTTTATTTAATTAATTCTATAAAACTCCTTTTAATTAAATAATTAATTTTATTTGATTAAATCCCTAAATTCTTCTTATTAAATTGAATAAATTAAACATTATTTAATTTAATCTAACATTACCCCCCTTATTTAAATAAATCAAAATCATTTATTTAATTAAATCTTTCCTCTCATTTTGATTTAAATCAATCCTAAAATCTAAGTCAAAATGGTCAAATCATGAAATCTCCTATTAAATTAATCAAAACCTTGATTAAGTTAATCCCTCACTAAAATCCTCTAGAGAATGCAATTTGCACAATAAATCAATTACTTTGATTTATTTAATTCTCTATTTTCCCTCACATGGCATGAAAAGGGAATATTCCCTCAAATTTGAATTCAAAATCCAAGTGGACTTGTACATCCAACAAGACATTTAAGATAGTTCTCTTACATGTCCTGTGCATTGAGTCAAGTGAAATTAACTCCATTTCTTTCATCCCCCCTAAACATGTGACTTCATCAAATTCAAAATTCAAACTTGCACATTGATCAAAATGTGCTCAACCTTCAACCATTCACATCTTGACAAGTAACACTTGGCCATTGGATGTTGAATGATCCCACATTGCTCAATTTCATTCATTCTTCTAATTTTAAATCTATAAATGAGAGACTCTTCCTATCATTCTATCATCCATAATTTGAGTAAACTTACTATACTCAAATCCATCTTCAAGCATATCCATTTCATCTAATTTTATCAAGTTCTTAGCTAGGTTATACAGGAATTCAACCAACAAAGTGGATCAAATCATCAAAGCTTACAAAGGAGTTGGGAAAGGGCTGATTTCAACACATCAATTGGCACCAACTCCCCCATGGGATAAAGAGTTTCCTTTGTTTAAATTAGGATTTCATTTATCTTTCATGTTGTTCTTCATATTTTCCTATTTTAAGAATTGTGAATGGATTTCATGGGGAATCCTTGTTCTTAACTTGCATATGATCTAATATTGTGCTTGTTTGCCTTATTTATGCAGGTATTAAACTAGGGTTCACAACATTGCCAAATCATCACTGTCAGAAAACCTCACTAAATGTGTATAACCAATGAAATGCAACGAGCTATCAATACATCATAATCAAACTATATGCTACAAGTCCCATCACATGACTAATCAAGTACTCTAACCATCCATCCACTGAATATCAAAGTAACATACTAATATACAAATGACCATAGACAAGGCCAACTAACAAAATCTACATCAACATTGAACCAATCTCATGGATATAGACAATCCACATCGAGTCATCCGATTTCAAGAAAATGGGTAGCTAATCCAAAAACTTGCATAACTTGTAAGAAAAACAATGAATCTTGAAAAATCATCATCACATCAAGAACCTGTAAATTGAGATATCAAAGAAGATAATCCTGTAGAAATCAAGACTCAAACAAAAAATCAACCATAGATCTAATTTTCCAACCATGTCCACAAATGAGTAACCATAGTCAAGGAGCCAAATAGGTACTAAGGAGATAAGAACAACCTCTTAATCACTAAACCATATCACCATCAAAAAATCACATACATGATAATGTCATGCCAATGCATAAATGTACCTTCATACCCATGATACCATAACCATATCCATCACTGTACCTTTACTCAACTATCACCCATACAAGACTCGAAGTCTCAAACCATGTCCTCAAGACCGAAGACAACCTATGTACCTTTCACCACCAAATTCCCAACTCTAAAAAACACCTATAAACCTATAAGAGGAAGCACCAAACTGATAATAATATGTACCATCATTAATATCATATAAAAAAATGTACTCCCTCAAGGATTGACCTTTTGACTCGTTTGGATGCTCAGACAATCACACCCTGAATCTCAAGCTCCTACAAGCGATCAAATAAGTACCAAAATAATCTTTCTCCTCAAACTAATAAATAATTTAAACCATTGTGTAGTACACTACAAATTCTCTCCAATGCCTTTTCGAAATCAAAAATCTGACTTGGTATGCAAAAGTTATGCTCAAAACAATGAAACCGAAAACATCTATATTTTAGGCTCCAAAAACATGTCATAATGGAAAAATCAAGGAACCAAACCAAATCCACAACAAAGAACACATAAATATCTTTCCAACGACTATAAGAAGTTGAAAAATGAACATTGTGGGAAAACGTTATACAAGTTTGAAAAAAACATCCAATTTTCCCATGTAGACAACAATTTGGTGGGCCCCACTCCAAAATAGAAACAAATATCAAAAAGTTATCTAAAAGTGGTGAATTTTTCTATTTAATATTTAATAATAAACCTGATGAGGTTGGGGAGATGACTAACTCCTAGAAAAAAGTGACCTATGTGGATACAAAAATTCATGAAAACATACATAGCGACATACATGGTAACATACATAGCATGAAGAGACGACGTAGTGCAGGGCCCGCTAGACAAATGATAGAAGTGACGTAATTGAAAAAAAAAGGAAACAACATGAGAAGCGAGGAGGTGTCTTGTCATCGAGTTACGTTGTCTTTTTTTTGCCTTGTGGGAGAAGCTAACCGTTAAGCGTGGGAAGGGTGGTGCGATGTGATTAAGACATGCAATTTAAATTGTAATGGGTACTATTCTTGGAAGACACTTGGGAAACACACTATGCTTTGGGTTTTCTCATTCTGTAGGTTGAAAATGAAACATTGGAGAGCAAGGGTACACTGTAGGCAGGGGAGAGGACCAAACGAATTGAGGTGAGGTTTTTCTAATTGACTATATTGAATGTTGAAAGTTTTTATGTATTGTTTCACGCATTTTTGTATTATTTCATGTGTTGCTATTAAAACCATAGGAATATAATCAAATGCAGATTTATAGCTGTGTTGTTAAAACCATAGGAATCTTAGAAAAAATATGAATGACTTCAAAATATTCTTTTATTAAAACCATAGGAATGTAATGAAACACGAATTTAGAAACACCCATTGTTTCCAACAAACTTTCACACTGTGTATTTTACTCTTTCATTTTGTAGGTTGAAAGTGAAAGGTTGCAAAGCAAGGGGAGACTGGGAAAAATGAGTTGAGGGTTTTCTAATCATTTGGGTTGTTAGCTATAAAGGGTTTTAAAATGTTATGAGGGTTTTTAATTGTAAATTGTTTTCAAAATTTAAGTGGGTTTAGGGTTTTGTAAAACCCAGTGTTTTGCATCTTAGAATTTTAGAAAAGAAAATGAATGTCTTTATAGGTTTTTGTTATTTAGACCCTAGGAATGTAATGAAAGGAACTATTTTATAAAAACCCATTTTTAACAAAGAAGCATTAACACTGTGTTTCACCACTTTGAACAAGTTTACTCATTATAAGTGATAATGTCAAGAAATTAGTGTTCTTGCTATTTGTAATGCACACATACATATATAGGCTTGAAAACAATGATGGTATGGGTATTTTGTGATGTGGCTTGCGGTTTATAAACACCTCGTGTTTTCCATTTCATTCCATTGTACTTCTTTCAAACCTAAAGGATTACTTCACATTGCATAACTAATAAGTAGATGATCATAGATAGATGAAAAAAATTAAATTACAATATAGGGTTTTTACATAGTCAACCTAAACGTAGTTATGCATTTAGTTCACATTTCATAGGTAAAAGCTATATCCACAACTATAGGGAACTCCACCTGTACAACCAAGTACTATTATGAAATATATTAATTTCTTCATTCTAGATTGATAATTGTAGTTGCCAATTGTATTTTTTTGTTATGGAATTCCATGAGAGGACATTTTTTTGAGTTATTTTTTGGAACAGTTCATTGCCTTGTGTATGAAAGCATAATAGTAAGCAACAACAGAGAAAAGGTAGTGAGCTATTTAAAAAAGTGGCTGAAAGAAATGTGGTTTGATGGTCAATGGAATGCCATGCCAAGCCATATATAAGGAAATTAACTATTTCTATATGGGATTGGTTATCTATGGTTCACCGCTATGTTTTGGCAAACATTCTCATCCCACACTATTTTTACAAAATAATTACAGATAGTTTTTTTGTATTAAGTATAGAGAGATCATTACATAGTGCATCTGAGTAATTACATTAGTATCAAGCCTCTAGGAATCCCTGCTTATGCTATAACATCTTATGGCCCAAGTTACAAAATATACATATTCCCACATTGCCCCTGATACAACAGATTTGTCATCTCATATTAACACTGTTCTGAGTACCATCTACAAAATATTTACATATATAGTTGTAGCATGTAGTTACATATGTGCAATTGTATGAAGTTATAAATCTATGTAACATATGTACCAGACCTGTTACCATTTATAACCAAAAAGAGACAAAAAATTGTTCCAAGATTGATTTCTAGAGGGACTGTATTGTATTCTCTGAGTCTCCAAGTGCCACCAATTTCTCTGCTGCAACCATCTCATCCACTAAAATCCCAAGATCATTGCTACTCTTCCATTCCATCACTACAATTACGATCTCTTTGCTTTTTCCATTTTCAAGATTGTTATTTTTCTCTTCTTTTAGTTCCTCCCTAAAGGCTTGTAGATAGTTAGAGTGATAATTGCAGATATATAATGATAATTAGAGTGGTATTTGTAGATGGAGACCCCCTAGCCAAATTTTGTTAGAAAGTGGGAAACACCTTAGTTAACAAGAAATGAATTTTGTCTTGTAGATATATATTTTCATCTTCAGTACAGGTATCAACAATATATTGTGAAACTATACCCACAACTATAGGGAACTCCACCTATGCAACCAAATACTGTTGTCAAAGATATTAGTTCATTCATACTAGAGTGATAATTGCAGCTACAAATTACATTTGTTTTTCATGGAATTCCAAGAGACCACATTTTTTTGAGGCATTTTTTAAATTAGCTCACTGCCTTGTCTATGAAAGCATATTATTAAGCAACAATAGAGACAAGGCAGTGAACAATTTAAAAATTGCCTCAAAGAAATGTGGTTTCATGGTGATTGGAATGTCGTGACAAGCCATAGAGAAGGCAATGAACTATTTGTAAGTATGATTTCTTATCTATGTATTTCCATTGTGTTTTGGCAGACATATACTCACCTCATTGTGTTTTCCAACTTGCAATTATAGAATGCATGTATATATGATTGTTGGAAAACATTGTGTGTTTACTATCAAAGGATAATAGTAGATCTGGATTGTTCATGGAGTTCCAAAACCATGGTGATTAGAATGACATGGCAAGCCATAGACAAGGAAATGAACTATTTCTATGTATGATTTCTTATTTATAACATGCCATTGTGTTTTGGCAGACATGTACTCACTGCACATTATGTTTTCCAACTTGCAATCACATTATGCATGTATATGGTTGTTAGAAAATATTGCATGTTTACTATGAAAGCATTACTACCTATTTTTCACTACTATCTCAAAAGGGTAGAGATGAAATGAATTCATCATTGAAAGGTACATAGTGTTTCAAATTTTTCTGCTAAAGATGTGTCATCATGTAAAAAATCAGATTACAATTGATTTTCCAGTTTTATTATGCAAGTACTTGTAACAAAAAATTAGACATTTGCATAACAAATGTTGTTTTATTCATATTGTAAATATCATGGTCCCACACAAGTCGTGGGAGTAGCTTAATTTGATTTTCATAATCAAATGCTAGGTACGAGAACAAATTGTAAACTACACATCTTTGGATAATATAAACATAGAAAAGAGGGTGGTTCATCATTGCCCGTAATATTGAAGCCAGTCATTCTTGATATCTTTGATAGGTGTTGTTGAAACTTTCCAGGTTCCCTGACTCTAGTCCCCTTAAGTTGTTCTATAGGATGAATGATAATGATGTTAGAGATTGACTCTAAGAAATGATGAATCAAGATCAATCCTATGCCTACATTGCCAACATGAATATAATTTACATCAATTCAAGCATGCATCAGATGATCAAGTTATCAAAGAGAACAAAGAAAAGAGGAAGCTTTCAACTTTAGTTATCTTTCTAACTTGTTTGTTTCCTATGCAGGTAACATGTACATATTTAATTTCTGATTCATTACATTCAGGATTTCAACATGTGAAGGAAAATGGGCTCCCACAACGGTTGAGCCCAACATGCTTCCTTCTTTCATTTAAGAGAAGGATATGAGGAATATTCAGTCAAGTGCATCTTCCTTAGTTGTAAAAATTTCATTATGCAATGATAATCAAGGAATTATAATGCCCAAAATGCATGAATCTTATGAGTTTCAAAGTGATAATTAAATCTATATATCAACATCATAGTGTTTCCATTAACATATGGAGAATGGTCTTAAGAAAAAGAGAATATTAATGTGTCATTGGTTCATATATTTAGCATTAGACAAGGCACTACTCATGAAAAAGACAAGTACAACTCATGCAAAGAGTGACAACTTATGGAAAGTATGCATGAGTACAATCATCATGCATGATTATGTTTTTTCTACATCCATAAGAGAAACCCATTATCAACAAAAAGGAGCAGTGCTTAGAGTCACAAAGAATAAACAACATGTTCATAGGAACAATGATAAAATACAGAACAATAACATAAGATTCTTTGTATTCTTGTCAATTTTTTGAGTAAAACGATCTTGAAAGAAATGAAAGTGGAGAGAAAATATGAGATATAAAAATTATAGAGTGAAGTAGAGTCATATACCATGAACATTCAAGTGTTTCATATACACTAAAGACAATTGACATTTCTATGATTAGGAAACAATGAATATAGTGGAATATTACTTTTCAGGGAATAGTCATACATTAGGAAATTCTTACGAAAGCATGATAATAGATAATCATTTATCGATAGAGGCATTAAATTCAATACAATTCAATATGAGATGATGTGCCTTTAATGACAGTCAATAATCTAATAAATTCAGTCAATTTCAATGGTGGAAACAACTGGTTTCAATGCATAAGAGCAAGTCAACCATAATGTATAACAATCATAAAGAAAGGCATAGTCTATAGAAGACAAAGAATGAACAAAGTGCTAGAGGGTGCACTTTTAGTTTTATAAGTGTCTTTGATAGTCTTACCAGAGCCAATGAATGACAATACTTTTTTTTATAATGAACATAAGTAATATATATGACTAAGCAACCAAGATCAATAATAGTCATAACATAGGACAGTGGCTTTAATAGACTTGAGACAATCAAGAGTTTTATCAAAGCTGAAGGAAAGGTATAAAAGGAAGAAAATAGAATAGATACATTCATAGCTTCTAAATTATAGAAAAAGAGAAAGATAGCATAATTTTTTATCAAGGAAATCATACTAGCATCCATGTTTTGGGCTGATAGTGGTTTTACATTAGGCTTTTATAGGTTTTGCCATCATCATTTCTGCTATTTGTATAAAAAAGATGCATATGTCTATGCTACAATTCATGCATAAACAACCAACAGGCCACAACCAATAGTCACAATATCATAATGATGAAGAAAGAAATGATTGTATTATAGTCAAGTGATGAAAAGGGTATCTTTGAATGGGCACAACGACAATAAGAAGGCATCAAGTTTGAAGGGGTTTTTAAATTTTTTCTAGAAAGTGAAAGAAGCACAATAAGTCTACAGCCAAGCCAAATACAAAAGGATTTCTAGAACATAAGCTTAGCTAAGATCAAGGGTTATAGAGTTTTTTTGAAAAATGTTATGATGGCCATAAAAAATAAAGTAAACCCTTGAGTTTTGTGATTAAATGAAAAACCCAGATCTTCTTTTTACATATTGTTCATAATGCTAGAGGATAATCTTGAGTAGAACAGAATAGGAAAAATATACATTGATGCTAAGCCATTGTCTACAAACAAGAGGAAGCACATGGTGGCCATGAGACTATAGAGGCCGAGTTCTTCACATGAAAAAAATGGAGAAAAGAAAACTAAGCTCTCTCATAGGAAGCCGCAGCCTTAGTATATAGTGGGTCCTCTTTCCAGCCAAAGAAATCAAGAAGGAAGTAAAGTTTTCCTTATTTACCATATGCTAAATGAAAGAATGAGGCTATGTTTTTTCTTCCATATATAGAGACAAAGAAAATATTGAAGAAAATGGAGGATGAGGACTTACCATGATTTCACCTATTGGAGGTCAAGTTATGGCAGCCAAGCCTCATAGGAGCTTCCAGATGATGGCTTGGAGCTCACTCATGGTGGCCAATAGAGTATAAACAAAGCAAAGATAAATGAAAAAAAGAGATAAGACAAATAAAATCATGCTAGCTGTAGCTTTGAAGCTAATTTATGCTTCCAAAAATGGAGAAATAATGAAGCCATCATGACAGAGGAGGACTTACCTTGTCTTTCTATAGGTATCTATTGAAAATCTCTCACAAACAACATGATTTTTGTAGATTCAAGCCTCAAAGCCTCAAAGCTTCAAAACCTACTCCATGGTGGTGCAAAAGATTCTCACAAGGTTTCCACAGAGTGCAAAATGATATAATTTTTATGGTTCAGTAGGTTTTTTCAAATCCTTAATTCAAATGAAGTGAGTTGTGAATTTTTGACTAAGTTTTTAAATAATGATCACTTCATTATATTGTTGTGGTATTGACTTTGCAATGTCAATGACCTAATATAAAGGGGCCTGTGAGTTAAATAAAGCATGAAACCAAGGCATATAAATATGAATTACATGAAGACCATGACTATGCATGGAGAAGCCCATCGAAGACTCTAATTCTTCTAAGAATGACATTGAATATTAAAGTGAGAGTTCAAATATTTTCAAAGGGTTATTCATTTTATATCACTTTAATATTTACTAAGAGGGTAAATATTGGGTATTGAGTGAGGTTATTATTATTTATTAACCTCTAATGTGGATATTTTGCATTATACATTGTAAAGTAAATTATTTAAATGATGAATTATAAATCATTTAATTAATTTAACTATTTTAAGGTACAAAAATTGTGTGACTTCAAGTTGATTTTGCATGCTAAGTGCTAATTTTAGATTGTGCATGGAGGGAAATGTTGAAAATTCTATTGAAAATTTTGCTCATGCACAAGTGGAGCTTCAAGTTTAGTTATTTAAATCATGCGAATAGTGAGGCTCCTCTTTCAGTTCTATATTTGTTTATAGGGTATTTTGATCATGCGTATGGAGAGGTGGAGTTTTCTATGCACTATGTTTTGGGCCATTTTTATCAGGGTTTTCTCTTTTGCTCAGATTTCACATTGGAGATGTAGTTTTCACTCCACTTAGCTTTCACTTCCTTGTTTGGCTGCTTTGTGCATGCCTTTTGTATATATTGGAAAAAATTAGTCATTTTTCGTCTAGTTTTTATTTTTTAGCCTTTGCATTCTGCAAAGAGAAATATCATGTAACTCAGCTTTTAGAATGTAATAAATTTCAGCAGGTTTTATAGGTTAAAAAAAATAATAATATTGTTGTCAATCAGATTACGCCTGAATGCTTAAATGGTTAAATTCAACAATTTTTTGAAACATGGCAACTATCTTTAGGCTATGGGTATTCCTATGGTGAAGATAGACCTCCAGATTCTAGGCTTGTTCCTATATGATTTTTTGATTATGGACTTATAAAAAAAAAAAAAAACTGTTGTCAATCAGATTGCACCGAAATGCTTGAATGGTTAAATTCAACAATCTGTTGAAAAATGGGAACTATCTTCAGGCTATGGATATTCCTATGACAAAGATAGACCTCCAAATTCTAGGTTGGTTCCTATATGATTTTTTGAAATTTTATAAACACCGTGTTTGGGACTTGATTGAAGAGTTTGACGCATTTAATTTTCAATCACTACCAAGAAATTAGAACAAGTAAGCTGATAAACTTGCTGCCATAGGATCATAGTTTGACATTCCAAATGAAATTCATAACGTGCAAGTGCAACAATATGTGAAGGTATTTTTTAGACCATCAATACCTAATAATAATGTGAGTTGGCATATTTTTGACAGTGATGAGAGGATAGTTCACTTTTAGATGGAAGAAGCAGAGTTTTCTACTGGAAACCAACAAAAAACTGATCAACAATATGGTGATAAAATTATGCAATTAAATTCTAACAAGCTGCCAAAGGGTTTGGTAACCCTTGAATCCATCTTCAACACTGATGATCAGGTTAGAAGAGATAAATCCAACATCATAGTGAAATAGGAGCATTACAAACCAATTGAGATATTCAAAGACAAGCTCCTCAAGTTTAGTAAAGTATGTACAAAGGAGGAACATCAAGCCTTTGTCTTGCTTTGCCAATAATTCAGTGACATCTTCACTTGGGAATATGGAGATCTAAAGGGTTTTAACCCTAAGTTAGCTCAACATACTATTGAGCTTGAACGCAATGCAAAACCAATTAGACAGAAGCAAAGGCCCCTGAATCCAAAATTAGAACATCTGATGAAGACAAAATTAAATAAGCTGATTGAAGGTAGTATCATTTTTCCAATCAAGCACATGTCTTGGGTATCAAACCTGGTGCCTGTCCAAAAAAAGAATGGAGAGATAAGGCTGTGCATTGATTTTCGTGATCTAAACATAGCTTCACTTAAAGATCACTATTTTTTGGCTTCAATGGAGAAAATACTATAGGTTGTTTCAGGATCAGAAAGGTTCTCATTGCTGGATGGATATTTAGGTTATAAGATAGCCTTTACCACCAAGTGGGGTACTATGGATTACCGAAAGATGTTGTTTGGATTATCAAACACAAGAGAAACCTTTTAGAGAGAAATGGATATGGCTCTCCAAGGTTTGATAAATAAGTTTGTTCTTGTCTACTTGGATGATATCACTATTTTCTCATGAAATTCTAATGAACATTTTGGTCATATTAGACAAATTTTTGAGAGATTTAGAGAGTATGAAGTTTCTTTTGAATCCAAAGAAAAGAATTTTTGTTTTTCATGAAGGTAAGCTTCTAGGTTACATTTTTTCTAAAGATGGTATTTCTATTGACCCAGAACGCATTGCAGCCATTCTGGCTTTACCACTTCCTGCTCACAAAAAGGTTTGTAGAGCTTTCTCGATAGGATAAACTTTGTTAGGAGATTTATTCCTAACATTGTAGTGTTGTTGCAACCTATCACAACCATGTTGAAGAAGAATGTGCATTTCAAATGGACAAGGGAGGGTAAGAATAGTTTTGAATAGATTAAGGAGGCACTTGCAACACCCCCAACACTTATAAATCAAAAATTTGATAAAGATTTTATACTGTATGTGTTTGGTAGTGTTGAATTTTTTTTTTCCATGTTATGTTAGTAGAATGATCAAGGAAATGAACATCCCATATATTTTTTTATTCAATTCTTGCATGATTATGAAACTAGGTATTCATTTGTTGAGAA